>JARQOD010001912.1:36306-87697 GCA_033576555.1 Oophaga sylvatica | reverse complement strand
CCGTGGCTGCTCCCGACGCTGGGACCACATTGAGGCGTCTCCCTGCATTCCCATGAGGGGATAAAGCGGTCCGCTCTCTCCCCCGCCGGAGGCCTCCTGGGGCTCTCCGGCATCTTCCCCTCCACGTGCGGAACCCGGAAGTGCAGCTGACATCACTTCCGGGTCTCGCGTTCCACTGTGGAACGCAGGGCTCCTGTGAGCTTCTGATACCGCGGCGCACGGAATCCACCTGTGCCGGAGGGGAGGGGGAATCCAAGCGCTGGGCAGCGCTTATACCGAGGGTATAAAAACTGACTGAAGACGTCAGCAGGTAAGCGCCTATGGGCCGAAATACCTGCTATGGAGACGTCCAGCCCTGCGACTGCAGAGCCCAGCGCTTCTCTGGCCTCAGTGAGTACTGAAAGGCCCCCTCCCTTGTTAAGAGGCTCCTGGAACCCCATTTTCTTTTTACTCCTCTCTCCCTCTATTACAGGGAGAAGGTTCATCCCAGAGACCCTCAGTTAAAAGGAGCAAATGCGCTATTTGTTCCCTGAAATTACCTCCCAAATGGGAGAAAAAACTCTGCCAAAAGTGCACAGATAAAGTGATCAGTGCAGATCATCCATCGTGGCTAGATGAGATCCGTACCCTGGTGAAACAAGAAGTGCAATCTTCACTAGCCGCATTACTCCCCCACCCCTGCCTCCACCACCCTCACCTGGTCCATCTCTCCCAAAAAGAGAAAGATCCAGGCGGAACATTCGGATTCTGAGTCCGACATATCCCAGGAGTCATCATCATCCAAGTGGGAAAATCCCTTAGTTCATAAACCGCGGAATTAAGGAAATTCCTTTTCTCCTCAGAATATATTGAGGAGCTAGTAAGTGCGGTACGTAACACTATGGGTTGGAGGACCTACCGGTCCCTCATTCCGTTCAGGATGAATTTTTTGGCGGGGCTCAGACGGAGCAGATGGTCGGGTTTTCCAGTTCATAAGAGTATATCGGACATGATAAATCGGGAGTGGGAGCTTCCAGAGAAACGCCTCGCGATCCCTTCAGAGTTTAAAATAGATTTCCTCTGGATGAAAATCCTATCAAGTGGGATATCCCTAAAGTGGATGTACAGGTGGCGAGGGTAGCGAAGAAAACGGCTCTGCCATTTGAGGATTCCTCCCAACTGAAGGATCCCATGGACAGGAAAGTCGAAAGTCTTCTTAAAAAATCTTGGGAGACCTCCTCTTCGGCCCTCAAGAGCAATATAGCGTCCACCTGCGTTGCCATATCTCTTCATCGCTGGCTCCAGGAACTGGAAACTCATATCTCCCAGGGTACTCCAAGAGATGACATGCTAGACTCTCTACCCATCCTGCATAAAGCAGCGGGTTTTTTTGGCTGATTCTTCTTTGGAGTCCATACGCATTGCGGCAAGAAATCTGGTCCAAACGAATTCGGCCCGTAGAGCCCTCTGCTTAAAATGTGGAGCGGGGATGTTACTTCCAAAATTAAATTGTGCTCCATTCCTTTTAAAGGAGACTATGTATTCGGGCCAGCCCTGGATGACATCCTGGAAAAGGCCACGGATAGGAAGAAAGCTCTTCCAGAACAAAGGCCTCCCAAGAAGCGAGTTTTTCAACCCTCCCGGGCTCAACCTACTCAGTATAGAGGTAAAGGGAAGATGGGAACATGGAGTCATGCAAAAGGAAAACCTAAAAATATCCTCGTTCCCCAGCAGACACAACAGGAGAAGCAATGACTCCCAGCAGGTAGGAGGAAGACTCTCAAAGTTTCTAAACAACTGGCAAAAAATTTCCAGCTGCCGCTGGGTGTTGAATGTAATAAGAGACGGTCTCTTAATAGACTTTGAGTCTCCCCCTCCTCCGCTATTCAGAGTAACCTCTCTATCATCTCAAGAGAGTCAATCCATTATCGCTGCAGAAATTCAAAATCTGGTAGCTTCAGGCGCAATTTCCATGGTCCCACGAGACGAGCAAGGGAAAGGCCATTACTCCCGCATTTTCATAGTAAAAAAAACCGTCGGGGAAATCTCGGGTTATAATAAATCTAAAAACCCTCAACCAGTCAGTTTCCTACCAGAGATTCAAAATGGAATCTGTAAAGTCGGCCATTCCCTTGATAACCCGTTACTCGTTTATGGCGACCATGGATCTCAAAGACGCCTATTTCCACATTCCAATACATCCTCTTCATCGGAAGTATCTGAGATTCGCGGTCCGTCTAGATCACGAGATAGTACATTTCCAGTTCAGAGTACTCCCCTTTGGCATTTCATCAGCCCAAGGGTTTTCTCAAGGATGATGTCGGAAACGATAGCTCACATTCGAAAACAAGGGGTGGCTATAGTTCCCTATCTAGACGACCTTCTAATCATCGGTCCCTCAGCCAGAATCCTCGAGACAAGGGTACACCAGACTCGAGACATCCTTCAGAGTTTAGGTTGGATCGTCAATACAAAGAAGTCTCATCTCCAACCTTCAAAAGTAATAAGGTTTCTAGGAGTTCTCTTGGACGCAGAGAATCAGACTTCTTATCTTCCAGACGACCACCGCCAAGACCTGATATCCAAGACTCTAGCCTTCAGAAGTCAAAGATCTCCATCGCTGAGAGTAGCTATATCCCTGCTAGGCTCAATGACGGCCTGTATACAATCCGTGGCTTGGGCTCAGGCCCATTCCAGAGTTCTTCAGGCACACATTCTAGAAAATTGGAATGCAAATCCTGCCTTGCTGAACAAAAAGATGCGAACTCCAGGAAGAGTCAAAACCTCCCTGTCTTGGTGGCTAAATCTTTCAAACCTACGCAAGGGAATAGCCTGGTCTCAAGCTCCCTTGTTGACAGTGACCACCGACGCAAGTTCGAGAGGCTGGGGAGCAGTGGTGCTACAGACTCCCTTTCAAGGCCTATGGTGTCAGCAGGACAGCGCCAAATCCTCCAACTACAGGAAACTAAAGGCAGTACTAAAAGCCTTCCAGGCAGCCAGTTCTCTAATCTCAGGTTATCATGTCAGAGTTCTTTCGGACAACATGACTACAGTGGCTCATCTCAAGCACCAAGGGAGTCCCAAATTCAACAGTCTGAGGAACGTTTCAAATCGTATTTTCCAATGGGCCGAAGCCAATCTCCTTTTCTTATCAGCAGTTCACCTGAAAGGCTCAGAGAACTCCCAGGCAGACTTCCTGAGCCGTCAAGACCTGCAACTAGGAGAATGGAGCCTAAAGAGAAAAGTCTTCAGGTCACTTGCAGAGATGTGGGGCCTTCCCGATGTGGATTTGATGGCCTCAAGGCAGAATGCCCAGGTAGAAACATTTTTTTCCCTAAATCCAGGAGATGGATGCCTAGGGGTAGATGCGTTCAGTCATCCTTGGAGTTTCCGATTGGCCTACGTTTTTCCCCCGATACCTCTCCTGGCAAAAACTCTGCGAAAAATCCAAGACTATCAAGTGTCGGTCATACTAGTAGCACCAGCCTGGCCAAAGAGGAGTTGGTTCCATCTCATTCTGGAGTTGCGGACAGAAGGACCAATTCAGTTGCAACCGGAGGTCGATCTCCTCCAACAAGGTCATCTCCATCATCCGGATCCCCGGAAACTGAACCTAGCAGCTTGGCTGTTGAAGCCCGGGTCCTCAGGGAAAAAGGACTTTCGGGACCTGTGATCGCCACTCTTCAAAAATCCAGGAAACCAGTAACTAATACTATTTACAATAAGGTCTGGAAAAAGTTCTCCTCCTGGTGTCACCCTGATATTCCAGACCCATTGCGTCCTGATATATCTAAAATACTAGACTTTTTACAGACCAAACACATTAAAAGTCCAGGTGTCAGCTCTAAGTTCGGTGTATGACCAAAATTTAGCGGGCCATAAATGGATTAAAAGATTCATGGTGTCAGCACTCAGACTGAACCCTAGGAAGCAAATTATTGTCCCACCATGGGACTTAAGGTACTGCCACACTAAACAATCCCGCTAGCGATCACGATAACGACGCATACTAATGCGATCGCTAGCGGGATTGTTTCTATATCGCTAAGTGCGGCCACATTTAGCGATATAGTTAACGACGCTATCGCCGTTAGCGATCTTCTTAACGACTTTAGCGGTACAAAAGTACCGCTAAATCGCTAAGAAAAGGTGCCACACTAGCGATATATACTTACCCAGCGGGAGCGCCGACGAGAAAATAGGGTCCGGAACGATTCCAGCGATGAGCGAGATCACAGCAGGAAGCTCGTCGCTGGCAGATGCCGCACTGAACAACATCGCTAACGGGATCGCTAAATAGTGACGTTTTTTAGCGATCCCGTTAGCGATATTGTTCAGTGTGGCATACCCTTTAAACACAGTTCTCAAAGGCCTTACAGGACCCCCCTTTGAACCTTTGATGACATGTTCCCCTCAATTACTAGCGTGTAAAACAGCCTTTTTGATCGCCATTTCCACAGCAAGAAGAATAGGGGAATTACAAGGCCTCTCAATTCGAGAACCATATATGCTCATTAGAGATGACGCTATTATATTTCGTCCTGATCCATCTTTTCTTCCCAAGGTTGTATCAGATTTTCACCGATCACAGGACATAGTTTTACCTTCATTTTGCAATAATCCGGCAAACCTTAAAGAACAACAGTTCCATACCCTGGACGTTAGAAGAATTGTTCTTCACTACCTTGATTTTTCATCATCTTTTAGAGTTGACCAGAATCTCTTTGTTCACCTATACGGTAAAAATAAAGGTAAAAAAGTGGCAAAAAACACAATTGCCACTTGGATAAAGAAAACCATATCTGAAGCTTACTTGGCCCAGAATATAGCTCCACCAGCGGGCCTGAAGGCCCACTCAACAAGATCCGTAGCAGCATCCTGGGCTGAAAGAGCTGGAGCTTCGTCTGAGCAGATTTGCAGGGCTGCAACATGGTCTTCCTTGCATACTTTCACGAAGCATTACAGATTGGACTTTTGGTCCAATCGGGACTTAGTCTTTGGCCGGAAAGTTCTCCAGGCCATAACCCCCCCTTAAAATTGAATTGGTTGGTATACCTCCTATGCTGTCGTGGAAGGCTACTAGAGAAAAAAGAATTATTCTTACCGTTAATTCGGTTTCTAGTAGCATTCCACGACAGCGCCAATTCCCTCCCGAAATTCTTGGATTAAGTTCTGAGAATACTAAAGGTAACCGTTTCTAAATGTGTGGTAAAACACTGGTTAATGGGAGGTGGGAGGGGTTTTTAACCTCTCTGTATTCCTGTCCCCCAATAGGACAAGGAGTAGGGTTGAGCATTCCGATACTGCAAATATCGGGTATCGGCCGATATTGGCTGTATCGGAATTCCGATTCCGAGTTCCGATATTTTCGTCATATCGGATACCGGAATCGGGATTGTCACTGTCACTGTCAGTGTCCGTCTGTCGGGTCTGTCAGGAGTCAGCGGCACTTACCTGGCAGAAGATCTCCGGCGGTCACGTCCTGGACTGCTTGATGGCCGCCATCTTCTTTCCCCGGTGGTCACATGCAGTATCTCGCGATAACTGCAGTGACTGCTGGGTAATCGCGGCCGTAAAGCAGTCAGTCCGATGACGTCACCGCCGGGGAAGCAGGTAATCAGCTGTGCTGCGTTGCGATGACAGGCTCTGCCTGTCATTGCGATGTAGCAGAGTTGGATCGTCGTGGGACTGTCGTTATGGACTGCGTCGGACAGGTGGTATACTGTTGGTTTGTTTTTTTTCTTTTTTTACAGGAGATCGATGGCGTCGCAGGAATGAGAGAGTAATAAAAAAAATGAAAACTGTGTTGTCTCTTTTATTTCATTAAAATACTTTTTTCTTGCTGTGTTTTTTTTTTACACATTTAATAACTTTGGGATTAATAATGGATCGGTGTCTTATTGACACCTCTCCATTATTAACCGGGCTTATTGTCACCGTGCAATCAACGGTGACATTAACCCCTTATTACCCCGCTTGCCACCGCTACAGGGCAAGTGGGAAGAGCCGGGTAAAGTGCCACAATTGGCACATCTTTTGATGCGCCAAATGTGGGGCTGCTGTAGCCTGGTATTATCAGGCTGTTGAGGGCCAAAATCCATGGGCCTTGACAGTCTTTTAATACCAGGCCGCAGCAGTCTGCATTTTACTTGGCTGGTTAACAAAAATAGGGGGGATCCCCACGCCGTTTTTTTTTTCGAGGGGATCCCCTATTTTTGTTAACCAGCCAAGCTAAGCAGACTGCTGTGGCCTGGTATTATCAGGCTGGCAAGGTCCATGGATATTGGATCCTTACCAGCCTGAAAAACCAGGCCTCAGCGGTCTGCTTCATCTGGCTGGTTAACAAAAATAGGGGGGACCCCACGCCAATTTTTTTCGAGGGGATCCCCTATTTTTGTTAATCAGCCAAGATATGCAGACTGCTGTGGCCTGGTATTATCAGGCTGGCAAGGTCCATGGATCTTGGCTCCTTAACAGCCTGAAAATCCAGGCCTCAGCGGTCTGCTTCATCTGGCTGGTTAACAAAAATAGGGGGGACCCCACGCCAATTTTTTTCGAGGGGATCCCCTATTTTTGTTAATCAGCCAAGATATGCAGACTGCTGTGGCCTGGTATTATCAGGCTGGCAAGGTCCATGGATCTTGGCTCCTTAACAGCCTGAAAATCCAGGCCTCAGCGGTCTGCTTCATCTGGCTGGTTAACAAAAATAGGGGGGACCCCACGCCAATTTTTTTCGAGGGGATCCCCTATTTTTGTTAATCAGCCAAGATATGCAGACTGCTGTGGCCTGGTATTATCAGGCTGGCAAGGTCCATGGATCTTGGCTCCTTAACAGCCTGAAAATCCAGGCCTCAGCGGTCTGCTTCATCTGGCTGGTTAACAAAAATAGGGGGGACCCCACGCCATTTTTTTTTCGAAGGGAACCCCTATTTTTGTTAATCAGTTCCCTCTGACGTCACTGATTGTGTCCCTGGCTGACCTGAAGTGAAAGTGGAAAGCAATCAATTAAGCTTTCCACTTAAGGGCCCGTCTCACATAGCGATATCGCTACCGAGATCGCTGCTGAGTCACTAGTTTTGTGACGCAGCAGCGAGCTCACCAGCGATATCGCTGTGTGTGACATTCAGCGACGATCAGCCCCCCTGCCGGGTATCGCTGATCGTCGCTGAAATGTCAGGACCTTTTTTTGATCGCTGGTTTCCCGCTGACAGGCACACATCGCTGCGTGTGACAGGCGGGAGACCAGCGATCCGCTGGTAACCAAGGTACACAGCGGGTTTCCAGGCGCGGGGCTGTGCCTAGAAACCCGCTGTGTACCTTGGATACCAGCGCCCTGATGCAGGGAGCTGGTATCCAAGGTACACAGCGGGTTTCCAAGCGCTGCGCGGTGCCTGGAAACCCGCTGTGTACCTTGGTTACCAGCTGATCGCTGGTCTCCCGCCTGTCACACGCAGCGATGCGTGCCTGTCAGCGGGAGACCAGCGATCAAAAAAAGGTCCTGACATTTCTGCGACGATCAGCGATACCCGGCAGGGGGCTGATCGTCGCTGAATGTCACACACAGCGATATCGCTGGTGAGCTCGCTGCTGCGTCACAAAACTAGTGACTCAGCAGCGATCTCGGTAGCGATATCGCTATGTGAGACGGGCCCTTAAGCGATGTTACCCGCAGTGTCGCTGTCCCAGATCGCTGCCTGAGCTGCCTGTTTGGCAGCTCAGCAGCGATCATGTAGCGATACACCAGCGATCCTGACAAGTGCATATCGTTGTCGGGATCGCTGGTGTATCGTTATGTGACACCCAGCCTTTACTCTCCTGTCAGGCAGGAGAGGAACTCATTCATTTGGGGTTTACTGTGAGGCTGCAGCATTAGCTGCGGTCCCTGCAGTAAACATTAACCCTTTCTGAAGGATTACACCGTGGGACCTGACTGTGCATGGGATAGGTAAGAATAATTTTGCTTTTTTATTTTATTTTTATTACAGGAAATAGTTTTTGCAGTAAAATAAAAGATGGTCAAAAACATGTGTCTTTATTTCATTAAAATGATTTTTAATTAAAGTGTGTGTGTTTTATTTTTATTTCATGCAATAGGATTAATAATTGATAGTTGTCTAATTGACAGCTCTCAATTATTAACCTGGCTTAAGGTCACCTTTCAATAGCAAGGTGGCTATAACCCCATATTAACCCATTCGCCACCGCTACAGGGCAATGGGAATAGACGGGCAAAGTGCCAGAAAGGGCGAATCTAATTATAGATTTGTCTTTCCTGGGGTGTCTGGGGGCAGATGTTAGTAGCCGGGGGGGGGGCAAAAATAATGGTCCCTCTCTGGGCTATTATTATCTGCCCCCACTCACTGGCTTTGTCTGGTTGCGAAAATAGGGCGGGAGCCCACGCATTTTTTTTCAGCAATTTTACACCTCATATATATATATACATGTCATTGAATTTGTGACACATATATATATTTATATTTGTAGTTCATACACTTCTACATAGTATAATAGCCGCTAATTCAATTGCCGGCTTTTGTGAAAATGCAGAACCCGACATGAAATGACACTTGGTGTACATAGGGTTAACCATGTCTTTTCATGTCCTTTGCTATCTAATTTGCACAAACAATTAAATCAGTCTATGTGGGCAAAATTTCACACCTGTAGGGGTTAATTAAAGGTGTAAATTCGTAGCAAAAAAGTCCGTTTTTTTACAACGAATTTACACCTTTAATTAACCCCTACAGGTGTGAAATTTTGCACACATAGACTGATTTAATTGTTTGTGCAAATCAGATAGCAAACGACATGAAAAGACATGGTTAACCCTATGTACACCAAGTGTCATTTCATGTCGGGTGCTTCTGTCTTTTCACTGAAGCCGGCTTTACCCGGCAATTGAATCAGAGTATATTTTACTATGTAGAAGTGTATAAACTATACATTTATGTATATATATATGTCACAATGACATGTATATATATATATATGTATTCTATGTGTGTATATTTAGTGTTTACAAGGAAAGAATGGGGTTTTTTTAGTTGCGATATTTTGTTCCCATAGACTTACATGGGACTTCCGGTATCGGTATCGGGTATCGCCGATATTTTAGTGATATCGGCGATACCATTCCGATTCCGATACTTTAGGATATCGGAAAGTATCGCTCAGCTCTAACAAGGAGACATCCTCCTATGCTGTCGTGGAATGCTACTAGAAACCGAATTAACGGTAAGAATAATTCTTTTTTTGGCCACAAAGAAAAAACCGGCACCCAAGGGTGAAGAGGATGGTCTGATATGACCCTTCTCCAATGACTCCTTGATATAAGACCGCATAGCGTCATGTTCAGGTACAGACAAGTTAAAAAGGCGACCTTTAGGGAATTTTCTACCAGGCACTAATTCAATAGCGCAGTCATAGCTCCTATGGGGGGGCAAGGATGCAGATTTACTTTCGCTAAACACATCAGAAAAATCTGTCAAAAAGTCAGGAACATCCTGAGCCTGAGGAGAAGCAGAAAAAACAGGAGTGTTGGCATTAACACATTGGCAGCCCCAACTGGTCACAGACACAGATTTCCAATCCAAAGCAGGATTATGAGACTGTAACCAAGGGAAACCCAGTACAATAATGTTATGCAGATTATACAGCACCAAAAATTTGATGATCAGGTTCAACCCTCATTATCACCTGAGTAGAGAACTGGGGTTTATTCTCAGCCAAAGGGGTAGAATCAATCCCCAGTAGGGGAATAGACTTTCGTAGGGGTATCAAGGAAAACCCACAACGTTTAGCAAAATCAAAATCCATCAGGTTAATAGCTGCTCCCGAATCAACAAAAGTCTGAGCAGAAAATGTGGACAGGGAGCAATTCAGGGTAACAGTCAACAGAAATTTAGTCTGAACACTACCCAAGACAACTGAGCGTGCAAAACGTCTTCCCCGCTTAGGGCAGACTGAAATAGCATGAGAGGCGTCACCACAGTAGAAACATAACCCATTGCGTTTTCGAAACTCATGACGCTGTGCCCCAGAAGCCACTCTATCACACTGCATGGGTTCAGAAGCTGGTTCACAAGGCAACACTATTCCACGCATACCTCTACGCTCACGCAAACGTCTGTCAATTTGAATCGCTAATGACATAGAATCATTGAGACCAGAGGGAGCAGGGAAACCCACCATAACATCTTTTACATTCTCTGACAGACCCTTCCGAAAAAGGGCTGCCAAAGCATCATCATTCCATTTGGTCAGGACTGCCCACTTTCGGAATTTCTGACAGTACAACTCAGCGTCCTCAAGCCCCTGATTTAATGCCAAGGTTTTTTCAGCTTGATCAGTGACATTAGGTTCATCGTACAATAACCCCAGAGCCAGAAAAAGTGCATCAACATTACTCAAAACAGGGTCCCCAGGTGTCAGGGAAAAAGCCCAATCCTGAGGATCGCCGTGCAGGAGAGAGATGACAATTTGAACCTGCTGTGCTGCGTTCCCTGAGGACTTAGGTTTTAAGGCAAAAAACAACTTAGTTATTTTTGAAATTCAGAAATTTAGCTCGATCCCCCAAAAATAAATCTGGCATGGGGATCCTAGGTTCCACAACCGACAACCTAGCAAGATAGGTAGCAATACTCCGAACTTCAGTGGCAAGCTGATCCACACGGCCAGAGAACTGTGCAAACTCCATTGAGAGGGAAAAAAAAATCCTCCTCAGCACCCAGAGAAAAAGAGGGAAAAAATGAAACAAACAGAGAAAAAAAATGTTTGACAACTTCCTTTTTTTTTCTTTTTCCTTTTACTAATTTTCCCCTCTGTTGAGTACCATATAATTTTCAGTTTGGCCGGTGATACTGTTATGATTTGGTAGCTGAGGAGAGCAGGAAAAAATGGCAATACACCAGAGAGGTTGGAATCTACTGGATTGCAGTACCCTGACTAACCACCACAACTAAAGGCAGCCGTGGAGCGTTCCTACATTGGTCCTAGACGCCTCGTCACAGCCTGAGTGGTTAACTACACCTAAAGATAGAAAGAGGAAAGCTATCTGCCCCGGAGCAGATCCCCAAAGAACATAGGAAGCCCCAAATATGTAATGGCGGTTAGACAAGAGGAAATACAGACAGACAGAAAATAGTATGAGCAAACGTTGGGGCCCAATCTACCTGGACAGAAAAGGATAGGAAGGACACTTACTGCAATCCTAAAAACCCTAAAAAATACCAACTCTACTAATTGCAAAAAACACCTGAGATCACACGACCTCTACCACCTAAATTAGTTCTCTGGTGTCACAAAACTAAGCCGCAGCCACTGAAAAAACTGGAAAAGGCAAATGAACAAATAACAGAGGCTCAGACAAACTGAGTGGAGCACAAGCCCCCGGAGGGGACCTGGCTGACCTCCACAGAAGTGCAGGGAACAATGCAAAAAACAAGCAAAAAAATAAAAGCAGAAAATATCTTATCTGATAGCAGAAGATGCAGGCAAGACTCAGCAAGCTTCCAAGTGAACCAGGAACCACAGTTGAGACAAGAACAATTGATCACCGGCAACCATGATGGGAGGGAACCTCCCTTATATAAGACCAGTCTGTAACTCCTGATTGCCAATCCTCATTGAATGGTTCAGAACCGCCTGCAACCACCAGAGGGAGCTTCTGCTCAGAATTCATTTCTAACACATTCACAACAGTGTGCGGCTCTGCGGGTGGAGGTAGATGCCGGAAGCTCCATTATTCTCTATGTGGAGTGCAGCTCTGCGGGTGGAGGTAGGTGCTGGAGGCTCCATTATTCTCTATGTGGAGTGTGGCTCTGCGGGTGGAGGTAGGTGCCTGCGTCTCCATTAGGCCGGCGTCACACTGGCGAGTTTGATGCGAGGAAGTCGCACGACTTTCTCGCATCAAAACCCGGCATGGCCGCCCGCTCTCGTACCAGAGTGCGCGGCTGCATAGAAATACATGCAGCCGCACACTCTGGTCCGAGAGCGGGCGGCCGTGCCGGGTGTTGATGCGAGAAAGTCGTGCAACTTACTCGCATCAAACTCACCAGTGTGACGCCGGCCTTATTCTCCATGTGGTGTGCGACTCTTCAGGTGGAGGTCGGTGCTGGAGGCTCCATTATTCTCTATGAAACACCATGCATACAAATATTCACTCACATATAACAGAGGAATGCACTGTGTTGTGGAGGATGGGGGGAAACATAGTAGAGGAGGGAAGGGAATTACCACGCTTAGAAACCACGCAACAGTCACAGATAACTTCTCCAAAACTCCTTCTCATGTGAACACCTCTCCTCCTAAGCCATGAAACAAATGCTAACTCTGACGTGGGTTTGAATCAGGACCCAGATTATAAAGGGATGGGAATGGCTAACGGAGTGCAGCTGAGAGCTCAGAGTTTCCAACATGGTTGATGAACCCGTTTTCCACCAAAAGAAATAAACACCATTAAAATGAAGTGCTTTTCAGCGCAGGAGTAGGAGCAATCAGAGGCTGCGGTTTTCTGGCTACTTTCTGTTGCGGTAACCCCATGACACATAACAAAAGCATTATTGGAAACGCGATCATTTATCGAAATGTGCCCTAACTTTGCTCGGGAACACTAATCCAAATGTGCTACGTTCTTGCCGAATTTGAGATTGGCTAACGTTTTCCTACAAAGTTGCACATCTCTACTCCCTGTATCGTACACTGCACATTGATGCCTTTTTGGACAATCGTTTTTCTTTTTTTTTCTTCTTTTCTATGGACTCGTAACAGAATGAGTCCTGTGACCTCACTATAGGCACTGTCTCTGGTCCTCAGAACGGACGGGGTCCTGAGATGCCTTTTTTTGTCGTCTTATCTGATGTTATTCAGGTCACTTCTTGTAACTGTTTTACAGCTTTAGAAGCCTGAAGAGGTTAATAGAAGCTGAAAAACTGAAAGTATGAACAGTGAGTTGTTTTTGATTTTTGTACATTATGTTCCAACATTTGCACTTTTTCGGATTGGTTACAGGATGTCAACTTGAAAAGACACGGTGTGCACAAGTCCTTACACTATACCAGCATCACTGCTCCTGTATATTGTTTTCCCATGGTATTTTGTATGATTCTTCATCAGCTGATCTTCCTTCCATTTAGGATTCTGGCAGATACAATCGTTAGAATGATTATCTTCTAGAAAATTTACTTTAAACTTTAATTGAAGCTACGGACAAGATGGAGAGGATGTTACACCTCACCCTAGAGATCCTCTTCCGGCTTACTGGAGAGGTGAGAGATTCTGATGACGTCACATTACATCATTCTTATCTATGGGAATAACAGATGGACAGAACTGGAGAGGTGAGGACTCTGGAAATGTCTGTAGTGAGATTTATTAATGTGTCTCTCCATAACCAGGATTACACAGTAGTGAAGAAGACCTCTAGTGAGCGCTGTCAGGACCCTGTGTCTGAGGGATGGGGAAGACCCCTGAGCCCAATCACGGGGCCTACACCTCACCCCCTGATACATGAGGACATCAATGAGCAGAAGATCCTAGAACTCACCTACAAGATGATTGAGCTGCTGACTGGAGAGGTGATACTGCTGGGAATGCTGGGACATTATACAGTAACGTTGTGAAGGGATCGGGGGATGACAGTATCATTGTGTGTGTCAGGTTCCTATAAGGTGTCAGGATGTCTCCGTCTATTTCTCCATGGAGGAGTGGGAGTATTTAGAAGGACACAAAGATCTGTACAAGGACGTCATGATGGAGGTTCCCCAGCCCCTCACATCACCAGGTAATAGACAGGACTAAATACACACGGCCTATAATTATCTGTATGTAAAGAATGAATTCAGTCCCTGTATGGTATGTGTTTCCTCCAGATCTATCCAGTAAGAGGACAACACCAGAGAGATGTCCCCATCCTCTTCTTCCACAGGACTGTAAACAAGAAGATCCCAATGTTCCTCAGGATCATCAGGTAGATGGAGAGAAGGTGTCATGAGATCTCCCCTATGATGTGTAGATGGTTGTGAAGGTCTTGTGCTCAGTCTTGTGTTGTGAATGGGTTTGAGATGAGTTCTGAGCAGAGGCTCCCTCTGGTGGTTACAAGCGGTGCTGGTCTGTCCAGTGAAGATTGTGAGGACTGGGAATCAGGTGTTACTGACTGGTCTTATATAAGGGAGTCACCTTCCCATCAGGGTTGCCGGTGATCAATTGTTCTGGTCTGAATCCTTCATTCCTGTTTCCCTTGTAGCCTGCTGTGTCGTGTCTGCATCTCCTGCTAACAGATAAGACATTTTCTTCTTTTTGTTTTTGTGCTATATTTTTGCATTTTGTCCTGCACTTCTGTGGGGGCCCTCAGGGTTCCCTCCGGGGGCTTTTGCCCTCTCAGTTTAGTTCAGCCACTGATGTTTGCACTTTTGCTTTTTCCAGTTTTTTCAGTGGCTGCTGTTTTGATTTTGTTACACCAGAGAACTAATTTAGGTGGAAGAGGTCGTGTGATCTCAGGTGTTTTTGAAATTAGTAGAGTTGGTGCTTTTCAGGGTTTTCTGGGATTGCAGTAAGTACCCTTCCTATCCTTTTCTATTTAGTTAGTTTGGGCCCCAGCGTTTGCTCATACTATTTTATTTCTGTGTCTGTATTTCATCTTGTCTAACCGCCATTACATGTTTGGGGGCTTTCTGTTATCTTTGGGGTTCTGCTCCGGGGCAGATAGCTTTCCTATTTCTATCTTTAGGTGTAGTTAGTTTCTCAGGCTGTGACGAGGCGTCTAGGACCAACGTAGGAATGCTCCATGGCTGCCTCTAGTTGTGGTGGTTAGTCAGGGTACTGCAATCTCATAGATTCCAACTGCTCTGGTGTATTGCCTTTTTTGCCTGCACTCCTCAGCTGCTGAAACATAAGTCTTGTTTTTTCCACCAGTATTATATGTTTTATACTTGTGTAATGAGAACGGTGGAGATGGCAGGATTAGAGCTGATCATAGATGTGACTTCTCCATCTGTCTGTGACTTTTACAATATATGTTTCAGGGTGAAGATCTGACCCATATTAATACTACAGAGACATATGTGAGGGGTGATGAGGTGTGTAAAGAGGAGATTCGTACAAATGACTACCCAGGTGAGAAATAACCACTAAATACAGAGAAGTCACAGATTCCACTGTTATTACACACGTTGTCAAAATTGTTGGTACTCCTTATTTAATCAAAGAAAAACCCACAATGGTCACAGAAATAACGTGAATCTGACAAAAGTTAAAATCAATAAAAAATCTATGAAAATGAACAAATGAAAGTCAGACGTTTCTTTTCAGCCATGCTGCCACAGAATTTAAAAAAAAATAAAACTCATGAAATAGGACTGGACAGAATTGATGGTACCCCTGAAAATGTGACAAAAAGGACATGATAAATCGTGGGGTGTCTGCTAATTAGCATCACAGGTGTCTACAAACTTGTAATTAATGAGTGGCCTGTATAGAGGGCTACAGATACTCACTGTGCTGTTTGGTGACATGGTGTGTATCACACTCAAGATGGACCAGAGGAAGCGAAGGAAAGAGTTTTCTCAGGAGATTAGAAAGAAAATTATAGACAAACATGTTAAAGGTAAAAGTTATAAGACCATCTCCAAGCAGCTTGATGTTCCTGTGACTACAGTTGCACATTATTTAGAAATTTAAGCTCCATGGGACTGTAGCCAACCTCCCCGGACGTGGCCGCAGGAGGAAAATTGATGGCAAATCAAAGAGACGGATAATACGAATGGTAAAAAAAAAAGCCCAGCAAAACTTCTAAAGAGATTAAAGGTGAACTTCAAGCTCAAGGAACATCAGTGTCAGATCGCACTATCCGTCATTGTATGAGCCAAAGTGGACTTTATGGGAGATGACCAAGGAGGACACCATTGTTGGAAAAAAAAATCATAAAAAAGCCAGACTAGGATTTGCTAAACTACAAGTTTACAAGCCACAAAGCTTCTGGGAGAATGTCCTATGGACTTATGAGACGAATATGGAACTTTATGGCAAGGCACATCAGCTCTATGTTCACAGATAGAAAAATGAAGCATATCAAGAAAAGAACACTGTCCCTACTGTAAAACATGGAGGAGACTTTGTAATGTTCTGGGGCTTCTTTGCTGCATCTGGCACAGGGTGTCTATTTTCTGTGCAGGGTACAATGAAATCTCAAGACTATCAAGGGATTCTAGAGAGAAATGTGCTGCCCAGGGTCAGAAAGCTTGGTCTCAGTCGCAGGTCATGGGTCTTCCAACAGGATAATGACCCAAAACACACAGATAAAAACACCCAAGAATGGCTAAGAGGAAAACATTGGACTATTCTGAAGTGGCCGTCTATGAGCCTTGACCTAAATCCTATTGAGAATCTTTGGAAAGAGCTGAAACATGCTGTCTGGAAAAGGCAACCTTCAAACACGAGACACCTGTAGCAGTTTGCTCTTGTGGAGTGGCCAAAATACCTGTCGAGATGTGCAGAAGTCTAATTGACAGTTACAGGAATCGTTTGATTGCAGTGATTGCCTCAAAAGGTTGTGCAACAAAATATTAAGTTAAGGGTACCATCATTTCTGTCCAGGCCTATTTCATGAGTTTTATTTATTTTTTTTTTTAATTCTATGGAATGGTTGAAAACCAATGTCATTTGTTCATTTTCATAAATGTTTTATTTATTATTACCTTCGTCAGATTCAAGTTTACAATTGTGGGTTTTTCTTTCGTTAAACGAAGGGAACCAACAATTTTGACCACGTGTGTATATGTTAAATTTCTAGCGGCCGTACCGGTCCTGGAAGGACAGTCAAGTGAGAAGCCAAACCGTATTGAGGTCAACAAGAAATATATAGGCAGATCAGAAAAGGATTGAGAAGTAGGGTCCGGTAATCTACTCAAAACCGGGTAACAACTTATCTCTGGTAATAACAGATTGGCTAATTTGACTCTTACACAATGAAGTAAGTGACCCTGTGAATTCAGTGCAGCATCTCCACCAGCGCAACCATGGACTATATTGGGAAGGCTGGTTAGAAAAGTGACAGTGCAGGAGCATGCCAGTACAAGAACATTACAGAGTGTCATGGTTAGACGTGACATGGCAGCAAATGAAGTTCTTCTCTGTGCAAAGGTGTTTCTCTATACCTTCTGTACACAATTGAATATTGATACCCTACATTACGTGATGAGTTGTATGTGATCACTTGGGAAGAATAAACACGTATCTTGAGGCAGAAATGAGCAAACTTTTGAAATGACCATACTGCTAAGAATAAAGATAATTTTCTGCATTTGGCTGCGTGCGGGCACCAGGTAGCATAATAACACTTTTAACCTGCAGATTGACTACATATCTGCAGTTAAACAGCATTATTTATTCGAACGTCCATGACAGCACTACAGAGAGAGGGGATCCGCCCCTTAGGAACAGGAAACCTACAGATATAAAAAGGGCGGCACCTCTCCCACACATCAGTTGGTTTCCTGTTCCTAAAGGACGGGTTTCCTACAGATGAAGATCTTCAGGAGGACCCAGGCCGGCCGGTCGACCCAGGTAGCGGGGGGGGATCTCCTACCTCGGCCGGTGCGGAGCCCCTGGAAGCGCCACGGTGGGTCCGGGTAGGATTCCACGACAGTGTGCGGAGCAGGTGGAGCAGTATCCAGAGGATCCCTGTCTCCCAGCCAGCGCCGGTAGGTAAGTATTCCCCCCCCTCTCCCTGGTCCCGATGCCTTCTCCCTGTCCTCTTCTGTGGTCCTGTCATGGTGGGGGCCTCTTAAGGGGTGCAGCCGTGATTTTTAAAATTTGAATTTCCCGCCGCGTCACTGCTGTGAACGGCGCGGCGGCGGTTTTTTTTAATTTCCCGCCGCGCGTCGCTGCTATGGACGGCGCGGCGGGCGGTTTTGAATTTCCCGCCGCGCGTCACTGCTATGGACGGCGCGGCGGGGTTTTTGAAAGTTTAGTCGCGCTCCGCTTCTGCAGCAGCGCGGCTGGGTTTGGGGGAGATCTCCGCTCGTGTCCTGGCTGGAGGGACGATGCAGCGGGAGACTATACTTGCCTCCATCGGTACGGTTGGGTCCGTGCGAGCGGGGGGGAAAAGGGGCGGAGTCTCCACCGCCGGAACCGGAAGTGAGACGCCGGCCGGCGTTTTTGAAATTTTTGGCGGCTTCATCATCAGACGGCGCCTGCTGTGGGGACGGCAGGGAGGTGCGGGGGGGGGGGCCGTGGAGCGGAGAGTAGGAGGGGGTGGACCCCTGGCCAGACCTGCTGACCCGGATATCCGGGGGAGGATATAAGGAGCCTAGGAAAGAGGTAAAGCGCTTCTGCCCCATTTTCGTGATGGACACTGCAGAAGCTCCCTCGGTGCAACAGGAGAGCCAGCAGCAGCAGACAGAGCGCTCCTCTTCAATGGCCAGGAGCACCAGCCGCAGAAGTTCCGCAGCTGGGAAAAAGGCCCCTCCCCGTGATCCGGTACCTACTGCTGTATAATCTGGGTAAGAGATCGTCAGACTTAGAATACCCAGTAATGCAGTTTTTCCCCCATTTTGTGTCTGTTACTAGGGGAAGAAGTGTTCGGTGAAAAGCAAGCACAGGGAATGTGCCTTTTGTGCTTGCCCTCTGCCTGACTCTTGCCCTAAAAGGTTGTGCCAGCCATGCATGCAACAGACGGTAGGGCATTTGAGGGGGAAGGGCAGGGGCCTAGGATGAGATAGTAACCCCCCCCCCATGCCCCTTCCGTTTTTAGATAGCGGAGGAGACTCCGGATTTCACCGAAAGCCTGAAGGAGATAATAAGAGCAGAGTTGAAAGCGTCCTCAAGACACGGAAAATCTTCCAGGCATAGAACTGTACCAGTTTTATCTGATTCAGATTCACCTGCCGCCCACGACAGGGGTGAAGTTGTGTCAGGACCCTCCTCGCCTTCCTCTTCGGCTTCCTCCTCGTCTTCTACGGAAGACGCTACCCGTTTTTGTTTTCCCTTGGACCAGATGGACAAATTTGTCAAATCAGTTAGGTCCACCATGGGGGTAGAAGAGGCGAAACCAGAGCTCTCAGTACAGGATCTGATGTTCGGTGGTCTAGATCCAAAAAAACGGAGATCCTTTCCACTAAATAGTAGCATCCAAGGCCTTATAGACAGAGAGTGGAAGAAGCCTGAAAAAAGAGGCTCCTTACCCCAAGCGTTTAAGCGAAGATATCCCTTTGAAGATCCCTTAACAGGTAGATGGGATAAGGCCCCGAAGCTGGATGCAGCAGTGGCGAAGGCTTCTAAAAAATCCTCCATCCCATTCGATGATATGGGGTCTTTGAAAGATCCACTAGACAAGAAGGCAGACTCCTTCTTGAAAGGCACATGGGAAATGTCGGCAGGTGCCCTGAGACCGGCGGTTGCAGCCACTTGTGCAGCCAGGTCATTGATGGTCTGGCTAGACCAGTTAGCATCCCAGTTAGCAGATGGAACCTCCAGGGGGTCAATTCGGAAGACCTTGCCAATAATTCAGAACGCAGCGACTTTCCTGGCTGATTCCTCAGCGGACTCAGTAAGAATGGCTGCCAGAGCGGCAGGGCTGTCTAATGCAGCACGAAGGGCATTATGGCTCAAATGTTGGCCGGGCGATATTCAAGCCAGATCTCGCCTCTGCTCCATTCCGTGTGATGGCGAATATCTTTTTGGCCCGGTCCTGGACGAACTTTTAGAAAAGGCAGGGGACGACAAGAAAAAGTTTCCCAGTCTATCAACCCCTTCCTATAAAAGACCTTTCAGCAGAAGGAGGTTCAGCTACAGAAGGTCGTCCAGAGAACGAGCCAAATGGGATGAAAAGAGGCGAAGAGGTACAGGGTTTATGTTTAGGGGTCCACCTAAGGAAACAAAAAAACCCTCGCATTGACTAGCAATGCCGGTAGGAGGCAGATTGAGGGCCTTCTACCCGGCCTGGTCGGAAATCTCAAACAGTAGCTGGATCCTTAACATCATAGCTACAGGGCTGCGGTTAGAATTCTCCTCGGTACCTTGGGATAACTTTAAAATTACCCCACTCAGATCATCCCCATCGGAGCAGGCCGCTTTAGAGTTGGAGGTTCAGGAGCTTTGCGCTAAGAAAGTCTTAGTGGAGGTACCAGAAGCAGAGCGGGGTAAGGGGTTTTACTCCCCTCTGTTTTTGATCCGTAAACCGGACGGGTCTTTTAGAACAATTATTAATTTGAAAGCCCTCAATAAGTTCCTGATTATTCACCCATTTAAAATGGAGACGGTCAGCTCAGCAATAAAGCTTCTGTTTGAAAATTGCTTTATGGTGGTGTTAGATCTGAAAGACGCTTATTACCACATACCGATCCATATGGAGCATCAGCGTTTCCTCAGAGTAGCAATCCAGATGGGGGAATCGCTGCGACATTTTCAATATAGCGCCCTTCCTTTTGGCTTGGCGGTTGCCCCACGAGTGTTCACTAAGGTTATGTCGGAGGTCATGGCCCACTTACGTGAATCAAATATGCTCATAGTCCCCTACCTCGACGACTTTCTTATCATTGGAAAGGCGGCAGAGCATTGCCTAGAGCAACTGCAAAGAGCGATATCTACCTTAGAGCGGCTGGGATGGCTAATAAATACCAAAAAGTCTCGTTTGAATCCAATGAGGGTTCAGCAATTTCTAGGGCTAATTCTGGATTCACAGAATCAGAACTGTAGTTTACCGTCAGACAAGTTAATTCGCTTATGGTACCAGGTCCTAAACGCTTCCAAAAACCCCTCCATGTCGCTTAGGAAGGCCATGTCTCTTTTGGGCTCCCTCTCGTCCTGCATTCCGCGGTTCGGTGGGCTCAATTTCACACAAGGGCGCTGCAAGCTGAGGTCTTGCTGTATCAAAATTTGCTAGGTGGTTACCTGGAAGGCCAGCTATCCTTGTCCCAGGCTGCTATAAGATCCCTGGATTGGTGGAAGAATGAGACAAACCTGTCTAAGGGGGTTCCCTGGGAATATGAGATATCCCGAATAGTCACAACAGATGCTAGCCCCTCTGGGTGGGGGGCTCATATGGGGGACGTTATGGTTCAGGGCTTATGGGAGCAGGATCAAATTCATATGTCTTCTAATATGAAGGAATTAACAGCGGTAGAGCTAGCAATTAAAAAGCTCCTTCTCTATCTACAGGGTCACCACGTTCGAGTGCTCTCCGACAATCGGGTCACAGTCGCTTACATCAACCACCAGGGTGGTACTCGTTCCGGTCCTCTCATGGAAGTGGCAAGGCGCCTACTTCAGATAGCAGAACGACACTTTCTTTCTCTAACGGCTCTACATATAAGGGGAGAAGAAAATACCAAGGCGGACTTCTTAAGCCGCAATCTCCTGAGTCAAGGAGTGTGGTCGTTAAAGACTTCCATCTTCGACCTAATTGTGCGGAAATGGGGTCAACCGGAGGTAGATCTCTTTGCTACCAAAAGCAACAGGAAAGTGGGACAGTTCTGCTCTCTGAATCCCAAAGAACGCCCTCTGGCAGTGGACGCTCTTCTATTACAGTGGTATTTCAATCTAGCCTACGCATTTCCTCCCCTGTCCTTACTCCCCCTAGTATTGAGGAAGGTCAGGAAGGACAGGGCAAGGATAATAGTAATCGCTCCTTTTTGGCCCAGGAGGGCATGGTTTTCATGTCTCAGAAACATGTCGATAGCCGACCCGTGGGTCCTGCCGGATATTCCCGATCTGCTCTCCCAGGGTCCAGTCTACCATCCTCGAGTAGCGGGCCTCCACCTGACGGCGTGGATTTTGAACGGTCGCTGCTGAGAGATAAGGGGTTTTCTGCTAATGTAATTAATACTCTCCTTAAAAGCAGGAAGGAGGTTACAACTAGAATATACGCTAGGACTTGGAAGAAATTTCTCCAGAGCTCGGGGGTGGTAGCAGGGGACCCAACACCGATAACCCAGATTCTAGAATTCCTACAAAAGGGTCTGGACTTAGGTCTCTCCACAAGCACCCTTAAGGTACAAGTTTCAGCTTTGGGGGCACTTTTTAGTAGCAACATCGCAAATAATTACTGGGTCAGTAGATTCATTAAAGCTGCGGGTAGGTCGAGACCCATAGTGAAGGTGAGAATCATGCCATGGGACTTGAACCTTGTTCTCACTGCTTTAACAGAGCCCCCTTTTGAACCTATATCAGCAGCATCAATAAAAATTCTTTCCCTTAAAACCGCTTTCCTGGTAGCATTAACCTCGGCTAGGAGGGTAAGTGACATCCAGGCACTATCTAGATTGTCTCCTTACACTCAGGTCCTGAATGACAGGATAATTCTTAGACCGGATCCGGCATACCTACCTAAGGTGTCTTCCGCTTTCCACAGAACACAGGAAATTGTTCTTCCTTTGTTCATCCCTAATCCATCTAATCAAAAAGAGATAAAACTCCATACTTTAGATGTTAGAAGATGTCTACTGCAATATTTGGCAGTCACTGATCCCTGGAAACGGGACAATGCATTGTTTGTCTCTTTTCAAGGAATTAACAAAGGCCGTAGATTAACAAAGAGCTCATTGGCCAGATGGTTTAGGGAAGCAATTTCTCTGGCATACACCTCGAGGGGCAAGCCGGCCACTGAGAGGCTAAGGGCGCATTCCACCCGAGCTGTGGCGACTTCATGGGCAGAGAGGGCAGAAGTCTCGATTGACCAGATATGTAAGGCAGCTACGTGGTCTTCTCCACACACGTTTTACACTCATTATAGATTAGATTTGGGTGCTTCCTCAGACCTTTCTTTCGGACTAAGGGTGCTGCAGGCTGTAGTCCCCCCTAAGTAGTTATTACTCTCTGTAATTCTCTCTGTAGTGCTGTCATGGACGTTCGAATAAAGTCTAAGTTACTTACCGTTAACGGTATTTTTCGAAGTCCATGACAGCACCCTTACATTCCCACCCGGGTTCTATGTGCACTTCTTCCTCTTATGTAGTCCACATGTAATAAACAATTGATTAATGTTACTGTGTGATGCATAATTTTTTTTTGCTGTATACCATTTAACCTTGAAGTCCTCTTATGCTCTGTAATCCAACTGATGTGTGGGAGAGGTGCCGCCCTTTTTATATCTGTAGGTTTCCTGTTCCTAAGGGGCGGATCCCCTCTCTCTGTAGTGCTGTCATGGACTTTGAAAAATACCGTTAACGGTAAGTAACTTAGACTTTCTGGTGACCGTTTCCCTTTAACCCCTTCGCAACATGCGCCGTACTGATGTGGGCTCACCGCCGAAGACAACATCTTTTCCTTTTCGAACAGCTGACATGTGGCCGGAACAGCCGCGTGTGGAGTCGCGATCCACCTGCGGCTATTAACCCATTAAATGCCGCTGTCAATCTCTGACGGCGGCATTTAACACGCGCTTCCGGGCCATCAGACCAGAAATCCGCCCATCAGTGACCCCCGTCACGTGACCACGGGTCACCAATGGGTTAGCATGACAACAAGAGGTCTCCTGGAGACTTGTCACTGTAACAGTGGACCTACAGCAACAGATGACTTGGCTCCCGGAACCATCATTGATTGTGGATATTTCACATTAGACCTTCGAAACCAAGGTCCCAGACTCTGGAGGAAGAGTGAAGAGACAGACAATCCAACTGCTTGAGGTCTAGTGTGAAGTTTCCACAATCATTGATGGTTGGGAGCCATGTCATCTGCTGGTGTAGGTCCACTGTGTTTTATCAAGACCAAAGTCAGCGCAGCCATCTACCAGGACATTTTAGAGCATTTCATGCTTCCCTCTGCTGACAAGCTTTTTGGAGATGGAAAGTTAATTCTCCAACAGGACTTGGCACCTGTCCACACTGCCAAAAGTATCAAAACCTGGTTTACATACAACAGTATCACTGCGCTTGATTGGCCAGCAAACTCGCCTGACCTTAATCTCATAGAGAATTTATGGTGTATTGTCAAGAGAAAAATGAGACACCAGACCCAACAATGCAGACAAGCTGAAGGCTGCTATCAAAGCAACCTGGGCTTCCATAACCCCTCAGCAGTGCCACAGGCTGATCGCCTCCATGCCACACCCCATTGATGCAATGATTGATGCCAAAGGTGCCCCGACTAAGTATTGAGTGCATTTACTGATCATACATTTCAGTAGGACAACATTTCAAATTTTACAATCCTTTTTCAAGCTGATGTTATAAAGTATTCTAATTTACTGAGATAAAGACTTTTGGGTCATTTTTTTTTGGGGGGGGTCCCTCATAATAACCAATAAAGGCTAAGTATACAACTGAGAGCTGATATTAATAGCCTGTGAAGCTCCATGGGTATTAACCCCTACCCAGGCTATAAACATCAGCACATAGCCATCTGCTTTACCTGTGCTGGTTATGTTAATTAAGCCAATGCAATTTTTTTTTCAGAAAATAATCTGTAAGCTTCACACACCGTACTAATTGTGTGACTGACATCTTTATATCTATTCTATGTATATATACTGTTTAGAATCTATCTATTCTATTTGTTCTATTCTGTCACGTCAGTGATTCTACTGCAGCACATGAATTACTGGCTTTTCATCAATATATATGTGTGTGTATTGAAGTATATTTCCTTGGAAAATATGTGTGAATCACAGAGTAATTCTCTATGTCAAAGTTCATGTTAAAATCGTATTGCAATGGAATAGCAATTACATGGCATTCGGATGTCAATCGGATGCTAGGTGTGAAAAATCGGATTGTACTCGCATGGCATGACCTTAGTCTTACATTTCTGGACCGAAGTCGGAACTTTTTTTCATGGGTACAAGCTCTTAACACCTAATCCCCTGAAGCCATTATCCCCTGTAAGCAAACAAAAATAAACGACAACAGTATTTCTCACCAGTCCAAAGTTGAAAGAATCCAGAGTTACCAACGCAGTAATCCATCTGTGCGACATTTGCTCATAATAATAATCTTTATTTATATAACGCCAACATATTCCTCAGCGCTTTACAATTCAACAGTTCATATACAACAGTCATAACATAGTTAACGATAACACAATAATTAATGCAAAGATATTGATGCCCCTCCTGTAAGAGCTTACAATCTACAATGTGGTGGGGGTATACAAAGAACAGGGGCTTATTTACATTGATGGTCCAACCATCTTGAGGAATTGGGGGTAGATAAAGGTTGGATGAGGTAATCACCAGCCAATATTTATATTTGGTTGCGATGGAGTTTGATGGAGGGTTATGAGGCAGTCTCTCCCTCTGAAGAGCGGGGGAAAATGACTCCCTGCAGCGAGAGCGGGCCTATGAACTGTGATGACCTCGTTCACCTTGAGAAATCAGGGTGCAACCAGTCATTCTCTCCAGCTTTTGAACGGGAGCGGTCTCCTCAGGTCTCCGCTTATGCTGATAAGCAAATGTCGCACAGATGGATTACAGCGTGGGACACTTTGGATTATTTCAACTTAGGACAGGTGAAGTGATATTTTTTTTTTTTTTTTCATTTTTGAAATTAGAAATGTGGTATAGTTTTCCCGATTCTCTGTCACTTACCCCATGTCCAGGGCATTGCAGTAGCATAGGTATCCATGGTTATGACCACTAGCAACTGACAGTCACTATGAGTGTTAGTAACTAGTGATGAGCGAGTATACTCGTTGCTCGGGTGATGTTCGAGTATTTGGAAGTGCTCGGAGATTTAGTTTCTCTTACCGTAGCTGCATGATTTGCGGTTATTTGACAGCCTGAATACATGTGGGAATTCCCTAACAAACAGGCATTTCCCACATGTATTCAGACTGTCAAGTAGCCGCAAATCATGCAGCTACGGCAACAGAAACTACATCTCCGAGCACTTCCAAATACTTGGAGACCACCCGAGCAACGAGGATAGTCACTCATCACTAGTAGTAACCATGGATATCTAAGCTAATCCAATGCTCTGCAGATGGGGGGGCAACATAGCAAGTCAGAAGAACTATACTACATATTTCCTAATATTATTATTACACCTACTACATACTGAGATAGTTGATTAGAGATGGGAATACCCCTTTAAGAATCTTACATGTTTTTTTTGTGAATCTTTTTATCTGTTGCTATAGATTGTAGTGTAATAAAGCTTATTTTTAATCCTGTTAGAATCTATTCAGTTTGACCATCTGCCATTTTGTTGTGGTTTCTGGCTACTGGTCTTTTTCCCCTGGTGTTGGGCTTGTCGTTGGTCAGGTGATTGTATCACCCTTTATTACCCTTCACCTGCCTCCCAGTCCTTGCTGGACATCAGTGTTAATCCGCTTGAGTTCTGGCTAGGAGCCTTGATAGCATTGTGCTATACTTTGTGCAGTTCTGGGAACTTTAGTTCTGCTTGCTTAGTCTTTTTGTTTTTTCCTTTTGTTTCTGCAGCTTCCTCTATGTCCCTGCTAGGAGGTTACCAGTGTTTTGTTCCCAGTCCCTACATCTTTCAGGGATCCCCTTCCTCACCTTCAGGTCTTGGCTTGAGTTTAGATTAGGATCGTCAATGGGTCTATTTGCAAGGAATAGGTCGCCTGCTCCATCGTAGGGATCGAGTCTAATCCTAGTGCAGGGTTAGATTCCCCCCACTCTATTCCTGAGTTGCAGACCCATAGCAATCCTCCCTTTATTGCTTCAAACTTTTCTGTGTTTGTGTATTATGTTTGTGGATTGTACTTTAGAGGTTCAGTACCATGGAATTTGTGAACAGGTGGCTCACCACTGTCTTTGGTCATAGTTTCATTATACTTTGAGTTGTATAGAATTATGTATATAGAAATGATATAAAATATAAGGCATTGATATTAAAAAATAATAAAATCAGTTTTATTCTTGGCAGATGACTGTGGTGTCAAACCAGATCCCTATGAAAAGCATGCCATTATTCCAGCTATACCTCCAGCCCTTCAGAGCAAAAATCAATCATCGGAGCCTTTTCAGTCAGTCACCTATTTGGATTCATCACAGACTGTTAAGCAAAATGAAAGCAGCAAAAGTGATGTTGAAGATCAAATAATTCCCACAGAGAAGAAACCATTTTCCTGTTCAGAATGTGGGAAATATTTTAAATATAAATCTAACTTGCTTACACATGAGAGAATTCACACTGGAGAGAAGCCATTTTCATGTTCAGAATGTGGGAAATGTTTTAACCAGAAGTCACAATTGCTTGCACATTACAGAAGCCACACAGGTGAGAAGCCGTATTCATGTTCAGAATGTGGGAAAAGTTTTATCCAGAGATCAGATCTTCTTAATCATCAAAGAATTCACACAGGAGAGAAGCCATTTTCATGTTCAGAATGTGGGAAATGTTTTAACCGTAAGTCAAATTTGATTACACATTACAGAAGTCACACAGGTGAGAAGCCTTTTTCATGTTCAGAATGTGGGAAATGTTTTACCAAGAAACTAGATCTTCTTAATCATCAGCGAACTCACACAGGAGAGAAGCCATATTCATGTCCAGAATGTGGCAAATGTTTCAACCAGAAAGCACATTTCCTTATCCATCAGCGAATTCACACAGGGGAGAAGCTATTTTCATGTTCAGAATGTGGGAAATGTTTTAACCAGAAATCACATTTTCACGTACATCAAAGAATTCACACAGGGGTGAAGCCACATTTATGTCAAGAATGTGGGAAAAGTTTTAACTACAAATCAGATCTTCTTAAACATCAGAGAATTCACACAGGAGAGAAACCATATCCATGTCTAGAATGTGGGAAACATTTTATTCAGAAACCAGATCTTATTAAACATCAAAGAATCCACACAGGAGAGAAGCCACATTTATGTCAAGAATGTGGGAAAAGTTTTAACTACAAATCAGATCTTCTTAAACATCAGAGAATTCACACAGGAGAGAAGCCATATTCATGTCCAGAATGTGGGAAATGTTTTATCCAGAAACCAGCTCTTCTTAAACATCAAAGAATTCACACAGGAGAGAAGCCATATTCATGTCCAAAATGTGGGAAATGTTATAGTTCGAGTTCAAAACTTGTTGCACATCAGAGAACTCATACAGGGTAGAAACTATTTTTTGTTCAGAATGTGGGAAATGTTATTTCTGGGAATCCTATGTTCTTCATCTAAAAACTCATGTAGAGTGTGAAGGAAATAAATAATAAGGGAAATCAATAAGGCAGTAGAGTTAAGGGTATGCCACACTAAACAATATCGCTAACGGGATCGCTAAAAAACGTCACTATTTAGCGATCCTGTTAGCGATGTTGTTCAGTGCGGCAGCTTCCAGCGACGAGCTTCCTGCTGTGATCTCGCTCGTCGCTGGAATCGTTCCGGACCCTATTTTCTCGTCGGCGCTCCGCTGGGTAAGTATCTAATCGCTGTGTGGCACCTTTTCTTAGCGATTTAGCGGTACTTTTGTACCGCTAAAGTCGTTAAGAAGATCGCTAACGGCGATAGCGTCGTTAACTATATCGCTAAATGTGGCCGCATTTAGCGATATAGAAATAATCCCGCTAGCGATCGCATTAGTATGCGTCGTTATTGTGATCGCTAGCGGGATTGTTTAGTGTGGCAGTACCTTTACATTTAGTTGACAAAAGGGTGAAACTGGATATACCAATATTGTAAGCCCAAAGGGGCTTTTGCTGGAGGTGTCAATCCTGGCACCTTAGCTCCTGGATTCTGAAATTAGAAGGGGTTTAGCAAATACTCTGTACTAGAAGGAATATCATCTATTGTCTGTGTAGGAAGAGACAAGTATTTGAAAGGGTACAACTTGGCTCATTAAGGGTATGCCACACTAAGCGATCGCACCAGCGATCACGACAACGACACAAGCTGACAAGATCGTTGGTGTGATCGCTATAAGGTCACTAGTAGCTTCCAAGCAGGAAGATCTCATCAACGACACATCAGCGATCTGTATAACGACTTTGGCGGTTGTTAGGACGTGTCACACAGCATGTATTGTTAAAGATCACGACCTCGATAGGCGTGATTGAGCGCAACCTTTTCCACGCCCCTCAGCACAGATTGGTGGTCACTGTATGTCATATGTCACAGCTCTCGCTTAGTGATTGGACGTCTGCGTCATAAAAGACGACGCAAGTGGTTCATACGAATTTCCAGCATCGTTCCATACTGCGTCCTGCTAGCCTTCTGCTTTGCAGCTACTGCGATCCAGTCTGTGCCGCTATTGCGTTTGCCCCGGATTCATTTTTTCAGGATCCCAAAAACGTCTTGTATAAATGGCAAAGATGAAGCACTGTAGCGACTCTGACAGGATCGCAAAACCCCACACATGATAGTATCCTCGCAACAACGCACAAAGGACTAGATGTTGTGGCCACCAATTGGAGCTGAGGGGCGTTAAAACCTAGTCCCGCCTGCGCCGCTGACATATGCATCGCCAACGAGGTCGCTCGTCGTTCTTAAAGGGTGTCAAACTCAGCGATTCAGGCTCACCAGCGGGACGCCAACGATCATAATACGGCCCAAACCGTTCGTGCACGATCAGCGAGATCACAGCGGGGGCCACATCGCTGCTACATGTCACACACAGCGACGTTGCTAACGAAATAAAATCATAAAATCGCTGTCGCTTGCGCGATCTCTCTAGCGATCTCGCTTAGTGTGGCATACCCTTTATCCATTCATAGCATCGTTTAACCCCTTCTCAAATTGTGCTGTATATACACGGCGCTGCAGGAGCTGCGTTCCCACAAACCGCCATATAGATATGCTGCTGTGATCAGCTAAATCAGCAATCTGTCATTATACAGTTGAAGTCCCATCCTGGGACAATGTAAAAGAGCAAAAAAAAAAAAAATTAATAAATTGTAAAAAAAAAATTTAAAAATCACAATATAAAGAACAAAAAAAGAAAAAATATTAATCCAATAAATACATTTATTTATGTTTAAAATAAAATAATAAGTACACATTTGGAATCGCCCTTTCTGGAACTACCCAACCTATAAATCTGTCCCACTGTCCCTTTGAGTGTACACCGTGAAAACAAGCAAAAAAAATAAACCAAGGCAAAAAAACTATGCTTTATCATATTGCTGAACAAAAAGTGGAAAAGTACACTATAAAAAGAAAGCAATCTACATAAAAATTGTACAGCTGAACATGTCATCTTGTCTTGCATAAAACAAGCCATCATACGGGTCCATCAGCAGAAAAGTAAAAAAGTTATAACTCTCATAATAAAGCGATTGTTTTATTAATAAAAAACATAAAAATAAATGAGATTGCTGTAATCGTACTAACCCGAAGAATACAACTGCCTTTTCAATTTTACTACATGCGGAACAGCATAAAAAATATATATATGTATTACTTTTTTTTGTTCATTCTGCCTCCCAAAAATCAGAATAAAAAGCGATCAAAAAATATCATGTCTGAAAATTTATACTAATAAACGTCAATTCGTCCTGCAAAAAACAAGCCCTCACTTGACTCTGTCAGCAAAACTATGGAAAAATTATAGCTCTCAAAATATGGCGATGCAGTTTTTGCAATAAAAAGTGTCTGTGTGTGACAGCTGCCAAGCAAAAAAAAAATATATAAATCTGGTGTGACGACACAGCATTTCATCTTAATTATCCGCACGTCTATTTCTCTTTTGACTAATTGATCATTTTGAATAGCTAATGTTTGCCTCTTGTATCAGCTCCTACAACTTATTGTCTGCTATCTTTAAAAGACAGTGATGCAGGGTAATTGAACAATGATTTTTTGCTTAATATGTTAAGTGACCATTGTGTAGGTCCTGTGGCTTGCTGACTTGCAAAACCGGATTAAAAATTATGCAAATTAATTAAGAAGTCAAACAGTCCAAATTAGCCTCATCACATCTTCCTCGTCTTGACCTCTGGATGCTGGCTTGAAGGACAATAGTTGTGAGCTATATAAGTGGAATATGCCTCTAACAATATATATCCAGACAGCCAAGAAATCCACAGAACCAGAGACTTTACAAAACTACAGCCAGGAACACTCTACATGATAGCTGCCAGATCATGGCTCCATCACGAGGGAAACAGATTTGACATTTTACAAGATGCCAGCTTAGGGGACCACGGCCACAGCTGAAAGAATACAGATCTGCTCCATTGACCATCACCAAACCATGGATATATTTTGGGTACACAGGATTTGGACCCACCGGTCAACAAAGTCCCAAGAATATGTATGGGAAAGCCAGGATTGGCACCCACTGGTCACCTGGCTCCATGGAGATGTTCAGAGAAGCCAGGATGTGACCCTCCGGTCACCTGGCCTTGTACCTCAGTGGACTGTCAGCTTCCTAAGCTTGTTACTACCTCCTTTTGAGCATACCACAGGTGGGGTAGTCGGCCCTGGAAGCTCTGAAATCACAGCTGCTGTTATCCCGGCGAGTCAGTGGAATTGTGAGACTGTAATTTTACACCATCTTGGGTATTTTGCTGGGATTGTTCTACATGTTATTTGCCTGTTTTGTGGTTCAATAAAGTATTGCCACACTGTTTCACCCTCAACCTGTGTTGTCTGAGTAGTATTATGCCCATGGTAAAAGGAGAGAGGGCATTCGGTGGGATGATCCCTGGTCCATTTGGTTTTGGCTAGTGGACTAAAGCACCCATTGAGCCCTGTGTCTCCACATCTGGAATCATTGCAATCACACTTACACGAAGAATTAAGTTGCCTAATCAATTAAACCACACAATGAACAGCGTAAAAAATAAATAAAACCAATTTGTCACCTGCTGTTGATTTGTTCATTCTGCCTTCCAAAGATCGCACTAAGGCTTGGCTCATATTAATCCTGCGCTCTATGCTGACCACTTACATCAGGGTTTCTGTGTAGATCTCTGATATACGTGATTCAGATGGAACCTCTGGTGGAAGATACCCTATAATGAGGCAAATGGAGTCACTGTGGATGCCATGTGGTTTCCTATGACCCAGCGGTGTCTGTCTTTTTAGGTGTGCATAAAAGCGCAGTCAACCACAGTTTTGTGCACCTCTGAAAAGGACATCGTCAAACAGAGTCCAGAGTAACTCTGCTGCTGCATTATAGTGAATAACTTTGGGGTATCATCTGAATCCAGTCACTCAGAGATTTAGATGTAAACTCTGATGTAGGTGCTCAGTGTAGAGCGATGGATAAATGTGATCCTAAATGTTATGGAAAATGTTCCCTACAAAAGCTTCAAATTAATCCACAAAAAAGCAAGTCCCCACTCAGGTCCTTCACCTGTCCTGCAAATATGTGTAGCTTCCAAGTTACTGGCAGCACAAAGGCTTTGGAAAAGTGCTATGGCTCTTCGCCTCCAAACAGAAAGTCGGCAAATTCTGCGCTCCCAAATCCAAATGCCCCCTCCTTTCTAATCACCACAGTGTGTCTAAACTACATTTAGCGTCCACATTTTTGTCATTTCTGTAGTGATGATAGCCCACCTAATTTACGATTGTGTGTCTACAGAAGCATGAGCTGGGTCTTACCACATACTGGTGACAGAGCGCTGCAAGGTACAGGCACCACAATGGTAGTTTGCAATTTTCACTAAGCAACATCCACTTCTGCTTGTCTCTGAAAAATATCCATGGAGTCAAAATCGTCACTATACATGTAGATAAATTCCAGAAGAGGTATAATTTCCAAAATGGGGTTACTTGAGGGGGAATTCTGCTCTTCTAGCACTTAGTGACTCTGTATATGGAGTCTGCAAACTATTCTAGAAAAATCTGCACTCCAGGAATAGCGCTCCGTCCCTCCTGAATCTCTCCATATCGTAAGCCATACTAAAACAAAGTTTTGGTTTTAAAATGTAATTATTTTTTCTTCACTGACCAATGGTATAAAATTCTGTGACACATTTCTGGTGTCAATATGATCACTACACCCATAGATTAATTAATTGAGAGGTGTATCTTGTAAAATGGGGTCACTTATTGGGGCTTTGCTAATCTGGCACAACAGGGGCTATCTCAATCTGCCATGCTCCTTCAAATCAGTCCAGCAAAATCTGAACTTTAATATGGCGCTTCTTCCCTTCTGAGCTTTGCACTATGCCTGAAAAGTAGTTTTTGGACACATATGGGGTATTGGTGTACTCAGGAGAAATTGCACAACAAATTTTGGGATCATTTTTCCCTTGTTAACCTTGTAAAAATAAAAAAAAAAATTGGGGCTAAAAGACCATTTTTGTGGGAAAAATGCGATTTTTCTATTTTCATGGTCCAACGTTATTAACTTCTGTGAAGCACCTGTGGGTTTAAGGTGCTCACCACACATCTAGATAAATTTCTTGATGGGTCTAGTTTCCAAAATGGGGTCACTTTGGGGGGTTTCCACTGTTTAGGAACAACCGGGGCTCTCCAAACGCAACAGGACGCCTGCACAACATTCCATCAAAATCTGATTCCACAATGTCACTCCATCTTTTCTAAAGCCGGTTTCACATTTGTGGTTGTGTGCGCAGTGTTCCATCCTCATATATCCTCATGCGTACCTATCTTTAACATGGTGTACGCATGGACATGCATTTGCATACGTCCGCTTGCGGATTCGTATGTACCGCATGCGTCGTTTCGTGGTGTGAGGCGAGACGTTCGTAATGAAACATGTTGCAATATTTGGGGCGTCAAATATGCGCTGCCATATGCATGCGTACTCTTGCGGATGGAGTGCGTCAAAACAACGCATTACAGTCTGTGGGAACGCATATATACGCAAGGACATGCGTTTGCGTACGCATGCGTTTTCTGAGTAAACAAGTCCAGGTACTGGTGTAAGCCACCCCCCCTAAACAAAGATGTATAAAAAGAGGGTGTGGGCACTGGAAGTCCATTATCTCCTGACTCAATGCAATTGGTAGCAAGCTGATTCTGTTGGGAAGACTCTATTACAAAATGTGAGTATACAAGCTAATGTCTGTCTGTTTTTCTCCCTGCAGTCTATACTTATTTCTGTCTCTTTCTTGCAGCATTCATCACCATATCACCATGGCCTCAAGTTCAGAGCACACCAAACACACCGGACAAGAGACTGAAGTGAGTACATTTGCTAGTGATTGGTAAGTATTCACTGTCACTTTTACACATGTGGCAAAATCATGTATTTTCTTTTACAGAACACTTCAACAACTGCAGATGAGCAGGAGCAGCAAACTCGGGTCCAAGCTCCGGTGGCAAGATGGCATGTAAGTATTCTTGACTGTTTGTACTTATTCTTGATTGTTTTTTTTTTTTCTTGACTGTTTTTTGTTTCTCTTTTTTTTTTTAAATTGTTTTATCTTTCCAACATTAATGTCTTTCTTTCATTTTTAGGTTCCACAACGGGAGGAGGAATCCCTGGATAACGTCCTACTTATCACGCTAGTGCAGGAGCGAGTTGCGTTGTGGGCAGCGTTGGACTGGAGCACCTTGGGCTCACCAGAGAAAATCATTCTTGGGGCCCACTATATAGCTACATAAATAAATACAAGACCACCAATTGTGTGGTAAAACACGCTAATATCAGAGTTTAATATAAGGTAGTACACGTCTTAATTATGTAGCAGGGGTTGGGGTAGAATCATAGAGGGGTAGCCCCTCATATAATATAATGTAGCCTCCCTCACAAATTATAATGCAGCCCCCTCTCATAGAATATAATGCAGCACCCCACAAAATATAATGCAACCCCCTCATAAGGTATAACGCAGTCCCCGCCATAGAACATAATGTAGCACTCTCATAGGGTTTAATGCCGCCCCCCTCATATAGTATAATGCAGCACCACCACAGAATATAATGCACCCCCCATATCGTATACTGTAGCCCCTCATATAGTAATATGTAGCCCCCCAGAAATATGTAGTCCTGAGAGAATAATGCAGCCCCAACACAAAATATAATGTAGCCCCCATAGAGTATACTGTAGCCCCCTCATATAGTATGATGTAGCCTCCCAGAATATAATGTAGTCACCTGAGAATAATGCAGTCCCCCCACAGAATATAATGTAGCCCCCTCATAAAGTATAATGAAGACCCTCTCCACCCCCATCATTGCCTCCCCCACCGCCATCATTGCCCATCACCTCCATTATTGCCTCCCCCACCATCATTGCCTATCACCTCTATCATTGCCTCTCCACCATCATTGCGCATCACCTCCACCAGTGCCTCCCCCCACCAACCCTCTCTCACACACAGACATACACACACCAGGCACACAGACACAACACAGCTCACCTCCCCGCAGCAGCAGCACATCCCGGAAGCCTCTTTCTCGCCAGCAGCTTTCTGTCTGAGACACCGCGCTGGATGATGACGTCATCCAGCTGGGCTGTCTCAGACAGGAAGAGCCAGGTAAGAAGCAGGACGCCAAGATGTGCTGCGCTGTGTGCCTGCGTGTGTGTATGTGTGGTACGGTGGTGGTGCTTTACATGCGGGCAGTGTTAGCGCTGCCCGCTATTTAAGAGAAATGGTATTCGGGCCTCTCCACACTCATAGGGTGTGAATTTTCATTTCGCTTTAACAGCGGGGACAGGATCCTGTCTCCAGCTGCTGCTACGCTGGCACAGGGCGGGACTCCTTGACTCAGGGGCCCCATAGCTGCTGGCCAGTATGCCAGCAGATGTCAGTGCCTGGGCCCACCGGAGATTCCTCCGGTGGGCCAGACCGAGCCTGGTTGTGGGACACCAGGGAGAAGCAGCACTCTGACAACGTGGTGTGCTCCAGAGGATGCAGGCGGTGAACAGATGCCCTCAGCTTTTGATTTGTATAATTCATAACTCCATTTATGAGAGTTCAAATCAGCCAAAAAAATTGGTTTCTAGCCAAAAGATTAGTCAAAAAATGTAAATACTTCAAACCCTCCATTTCCCTGGAAAACACAAGTATGACACTTAAGATTTCCCAGGACCAATTCCAAAATTGTTTTTTGTTTTTGTTTTTAATTTAATGTTCACTCTATGGTAAAACTGACCTGGCAATATGATTCTACAGGTCAGTACGAGTGCTCAGATATCAAATGTAGTTTGTTTATCTTTACTTAGGAGGTGGAAAAAAAAATCTGAATTTTGTAAAAAAAAATTTTAGGGGCTTATGTTGCCATTTTCTGAGACCAGTAGCATTTTCATTTTTGTGCTCTAGGGTTGGGTGAGGGCTTATTTTTTTTATCTCCAAACCGATGTTTTTATTGATACCATTTTTGCGTACATACAATGTAATTATACGTCAAAGGTTGTGAAGGGTTTAATATTGAATGCTGTGATTTTGTATGTGATTTGCAAGCACAATCCAGATCCTTCTCTACAAGTGACTCTCCTAGTTTATCTCTAGTTTAATGTGTGACTGCACATTATTACCACCAGATTCACATCTATAAGTTGTTTTCCAAAATGGGACTCATTAATTATATTAATACAGTAAAAGTACTAAGTTTAATAGTGGACCCAGCACTGAACCTTGGGGTGCACCACTCATACCTGGGGTCCACTCACAGCACCAATTATTTACATAATGGCTCATTCAGATGTCCGTGCAAATCGGCTAGAAATCGGACCGCAATGCACGGACTGGTAGAGACTCTCCTGACACAAGCGGTACAGTCTCATAGAAATACATGAAAATGTCTCACTCGGCTCGGAGACCCGCAGCCAGTCCGAGCTGAATAGGTGCATTCCTTCTGGTCCAAGGTCATTGCTGTAAGTCACATTTTGATATTTAGCTCAGACTACGTCTATACTGTTGTACTATATTAGTGGATGTATAAAAAGTTTCGGCATTACCTACATCAACTACTCTCAGGACTCAAAATACGAGACATTTTTTTGCTTTCAAAATTACCATACAGCTACGTTTTCAACAAATTCCGCTTTTTCCTTTTTCCATTTTTTAAAAAATGCCCGGTGGGGAAAAAAACAGTGATTGTCACTTCTTCGAAGATGTTTCCTTCAGGATTCTCTTCATCTAGGCATTGTCAAATAAAGCCTAAAAAAAGTTTCAGGAAAAACAAATTCCAAAGTCCACAAAAAACTCAGCTTCAACACAGTCTAATTTTTTATTAAAAGACTATTTTAGACAAAAAAAGTTTTTAATGATTTTAGTATTTGTGAGCTTAGAGTGACTCAGAATATTTGTAGTTGGTCAGAAATAAGGTCTCGCTTTACCAAAAAGGGATGATCAGGAGGGGTAAACTCTCCATTTCTTGAGGCTAAGAGAATAAAAGATTTCAGTTCTGGCCACAATGAGGAGTGATCAAATACAATTCATCGTAAATACTCCATGGCAGAGCTAGTGGTATTTATGTTGGAAGATCAAAATATATAGTCCCGACTGGTGAGTGTTCACTATCCTACCTCACGGTTTGTCCGTGAACAGTGACTAGTGTTAGGCCAGGATCACACATGCGAGTAAGTCGTCCGACACTCGCATGTGAAATCCCAACTCTGGCGCCGGCACTCGGGAGTGTAGCGAGCGGCTGCATGTAGTTCTATGCAGGCGCGCGCTCCTCTCCCGAGTGCCGGCGCCAGAGCTGGGATTTCACATGCGAGTGTCGGACGACTTACTCGCATGTGTGATCCCGGCCTTATAGTACGATTGGCAGTACACTTTTTTTTTTCCCTGCCACCAAAGGGTCCAGTTCATACTTATCAGGTGGCAAATCTGACCCAGATGGTCCAGGATCTGGCCACAGGGTCAGTTTTCTAGTACCATGGGTGCTTCTCAAAGCTCTGCTATCGACTGTAGTTATGACTTCTGTACCCAGTGACGTGCAGTTGATCTCTCCCAAACCAATGGTGGCACCTCCGGATAAATTTCTGGGGGAGAAAGTCCAGTTTAGTGTTTTTAGGCAGAGAAGCAGATTATTTTGTACCTTATGATCCTAGTCTTCTGGGGATGAGATTCAGCTGATGGTAATAATTTTGTCCCTTCTGCAGGGTGGGGGTCACACATTTTCCTTGTCCTCACAAGCAACAGAACGATTTTCTGTTGATCCCTTTTTTGATGCCTTAGGGATGATCTATGATGCACCTGATAGGGCGCAGGTCGCAGAGGCAGAGATCATAACACAGGTGGGCACCACTGATGAGAACTATAGTTACAAGTTCTGGCAATGGTCCTCTGAAGTGCTGTGGAATGATGCTCTCAAGTGCCAGTTCAACAGAGGTCTTTCTGATACATTCAAGGACACTCAGGCTCTGCATACTCCACCTTGCTCCTCGGGAGAGGCCATGACCCTGGCCAGTTGTATGGATTGAAGAATTCAGGAGAGATGTGGTGAGCAATAGAGGGTTTTGGTCATTTCTCCCGAGTCCATATATTTACCTGAGGCATAACCTATGGACTTTGGAGCTTCCAGCTCTCGGGCCCTTGAGAGGAGATGTCGGCTGTTGTGAATATGCTGAAGGCAACTTCTGAGCTGGGGCTCCCTCCGGTGGTTGCTGAGGGTAATGAACTTATTACTGAATGGCCTTCAGCTGGCGCTGAATGGTAGGATATAAGTGGCCTGAGTTCCCAGCAGCCTTGCCGATTATCAATTGTTCCTTCTGGTCTTGCTTGAAGCACTGCTAGTTTTCCTGCTCTCATTCAGATAAGTGTTTGCTGTTTTTTTTCCTCTTTTTGATTTTCTCTGCTGGTTTGCTGCTTGCAGTGGACTGGAGCCTGCCCCCTTTTGGGGGTCTGGCGCTGCAATTGTGCTCTGTTTGTGTCTGCACTTTTGCTTTGCTCCTTTGTTACTTTTTATTTGCTGAATAGCATCTTGTTACACCAGAGATCTGATTTAGGTGGATGAGATCGTATGATCTCAGGTTTTTTTGACAATCAGAAGTGTTGGTATTTTTGTTAGGATTTTGTGGATTGCAGTCAGAATTCTTTCCTGTACTTTTCTGTCTAGACAGATTGGGCCCCAGCGTTTGCTCATTCTATTTTCTGTCTGTGTCCGTGTTTTCTTCTTGTCTAACCGCCATTACATGTTTGGGGGCTTCCTATTTCTTTGGGATCTGCTCCGGGCAGATAGTTTTCATCTTTCTGCCTTTAGGTGTAGTTATCTCTCAGGCTGTGACGAGGCGTCTAGGATCACCGTAGGTACGCTCCACGGCTACTTCTAGTTGTGTGGTTAGTTCAGGTTACTGCAATCCAATAGGTTCCAGCCTCTCTGGTGCATTACCGCTTTTGCTATTTTTTGCTGTTTCTCCTCAGTTACCGAAAGATAACAGTCTGCGTTTTCTCGGACTCTGCCTCTATTTCTGTCACGCTTGACATTTCCTCAAGGACTGCGTGACATGTCCGCAAGCTAGCAGGCCAACCAAGCCACCTGGAAACGACTAAATCTGTGTGATTGTCGAGGACGTCACCCACACTTCCAGGTGCACTTTTACGCCTCAGACAAGATTCTGTTAAACATGGAGCTACTTTTTAAAAACCAATGGTTATCTGCTTTAGCTTTCATTGAGTGTGTGTCAGCTCTCAATTTCAATGATTCTGGACTGGTTCAGAAATTTGGGTTAGGGACAGTTAGGTTGGAAAGATCCATTAACATTTTTTCTATTGACAAGACAATGTTACTTTTGAATCTTGTCCAACTGGTTACTGTGGAGTTCAAGCTTACAATGGAAATACTTCACTCTGAGTCCATCTCCTGCTATGTGTTGGACAGTTTACCTGCTGGGTTGGTTTTGGAATTTCCATGGTTATGTATTCACAATCCTGTTATTGATTGGTGTTGGAAGGATATTGTTGAATGGAGCCCTGATTGTTATAAGGAATGACTTAGCTCTGTACAAATTTCCTCCGCTACTCTAGAATGTCTGCTTGGTTACCGGCAGGACTTCGAAGATATGCTCCCAGGAAAAGAGTCAAAGATACTACCCCCACATAGTCACTATGATTGTACTATCAATGTTGTCATTAATGTCAAATTACCTAAAGCTCGCCTGTACAATTTGAGAGTACATGAAAGTACTGCTATGAAAAAAATATTTAAATTAAAGTTTATGGAAGGGTCATATCCATCCTTCCTCCCCTGTAATACCTGGATTTATCTTTGCTAAAAAGAAAGATGGTGGCCTTCATCCTTTCCTCGATTTCCGGGAATTAAACAAGATTACAGTTGAAAATACTTACCCACTTCCACTCATCCCTGTCCTACATAATCAGCTTATGGGGCTAAGTGGTTTTCTAAACTGGATCTTAAGGTACTGCCACACTAAACGCTCCCGCTAACGATCACGATAACGACGCATACTAATGCGATCGTTTTAGTGATCGTTTTAATGTCGCTAGTAGCTGCCAAACTTAACGATCTCGTTAACGACGCATAAGCGGTTAGCGATCTCCTTAACGACTTTGGCGGTCATTGTGATGTAAAAAACAGCGCACATCGTTCACAAAAGGTGCCAGACACAGCGATATAGGCTCACCAGCGGGACGCCAACGATAAAAATACGGTCCAGAACTCTAGTGAACGATCAGTGAGATCACGGCAGGGGCCACGTCGTTGCTACATGCCACACACAACAACGTCACTAACGAGATCGCTAAATAGTGACGTTTTTTAGCGATCTCGTTAGCGTCCTTGTTTAGTGTGGCATACCCTTTAGAGGGGTTTATAATTTGATATGCATCTGGGAGGGTGATGAGTGAAAGACAGTGTTTTTAACATCTGAGGGCCTTTTTCAAAATCTTGTCACATCCGTAACATTCCAAAATTTTATGAACAATATATTTTCTGATATTATTGGAAGGTTTATTGTTGTATACTTTGATGATATTCTACTTTTTTTTGTCTGTGTTTTTTTTTACGACAGCTTAGAGAGAATTATTTGGAAAACTGTACCTTTTTCTGTCCAAGTGATATCATTCCTGGGGTTCATCTGAAGCTTTTAAGATGGAACCTGGAAAGGTGCATGTCGTAATTGATTAGGTATGACCTTGTGACCTTAAAGTGTTACAAAGTTTTTTAGGGTTTGCCAATTACTGTAGAAAATGTATTAGGAATTCTTCACAAATTGTTAAATCTCTCTCTGATCTCACACACAAGGGGGCAAATTGTTAGTGTTGGTCACCGGATGCTATTGGGGCATTTGATAAATTGAAAGATCGTTTCATGACTGCTCCAGTTTTAATCCAATCTCCAGGAACCGTACATTGTTGAGGTGGATGCCTCAGAATTTAGAGTAATGGCTGCATTATGTCAAGGTTTCAAAAATCTGACCAACTTGCTAACATGAGCTTTTTTCTCCTGGCTACAGGAGACTAAATGTTAGGCTGGGATCACACTTGCGCGAGATTCGCGCGATTCTCGTGCGAGTCTCTCGCACGAACACATGGCACTGCCGCCAACACTCGGAGCGGAGCGTGTAGCTGCATAGAAATATATGCAGCCGCACTGTCCGGTCCGAATGACGGCGACTGTGCCGGAGTGTTCATACGAGAGACTCGCACGAGAATTGCGCGAGTCTCTCGTAAGTGTGATCCCAGCCTAACATTTAGACTCCTGTAGCCAGGAGAAAAAAGCTCATGGTAGCAAGTTGGTCAGAGTTTTGAACATTCGGTGTCTCCCTCTCCCACACCACCTCCTCACCTCGCCCCCTCTCTGTCGGTGTTCCTCAAGGCTCAGTTCTAGGACCCCTACTCTTCTCCATCTACACCTTCGGCCTGGGACAGCTCATAGAATCCCACGGTTTGCAGTATCATCTCTATGCTGATGACACGCAGATCTACCTATCTGGACCTGACCTCACCTCCTTACTGACAAAAATCCCACGCTGTCTGTCCGCTATTTCAGCTTTCTTTTCTGCTCGCTGTCTAAAACTGAACATGGACAAAACAGAATTCATCATCTTCCCCCCATCTCACTCTACCCCTCCACCAGACCTATCCCTCAATGTCAACGGCTGCTCACTTTGCCCAGTCCCGCATGCTCGGTACCTCGGGGTGATCCTTGACTCTGCCCTTTCTTTCAAGCCACATATCCAAACCCTAGCCTCCTCCTGCCGTCTCAAACTCAAGAATATTTCCCGGATCCGTGCATTCCTTGACCACGACACCACAAAAACACTAGTGCATGCCCTTAACATCTCCCGCCTTGACTACTGCAACCTCCTGCTCTCTGGCCTCCCCTCTAGCACTCTGGCACCACTCCAATCCATCCTACATTCTGCTGCCCGACTAATCCACCTGTCTCCCCGTTATTCCCCAGCCTCTCCCCTATGCCAAGCCCTTCATTGGCTTTCTATCGTCCAGAGGCACCAGTTCAAAACCCTAACTATGACATACAAAGCCATCCACAACCTGTCTCCATACATCTATGAGATGGTCTCCCACTACTTACCCTCACGCAACCTTCGATCCTCTCAAGATCTCCTTCTCTACTCTCCCCGTATCTCTTCTTCCCACAACCGCATACAAGACTTCTCTCATGCCTCCCCTATACTCTGGAATTCTCTACCCCAACACATCAGACTCTCGCCTACCATGGAAATCTTCAAAAATAACCTGAAGACCTACCTTTTCCGACAAGCCTACAACCAGCAGTGATCCTCAGTCTACTGAACCGCCGCACGACCAGTTCTACCCTCTCTTAGTGTATCCTCACCCATCCCCTGTAGACTGTGAGCCTTCGCGGGCAGGGTCCTCTCTCCTCCTGTACTTATGTGCGTCCTGTATTGCTCATATTTATTGTACTTGCCTATATTCGCCCCCTCTCACATGTAAAGTGCCATGGAATAAATGGCGCTATAAAAATGAATAATAATAATAATACATGGGGAGAACAAGGAAGGAGTAAGACGAGGTGTATTGTAGGGTAGTGGCAGGAAGTTTATGGTCTGATCATTGGTCTATATCGAATGATTCTATAACTTTCTACACTGGATTAGGTGTTTTTTAAGGATTTATCATTAAAATTGTTTTTAAAGGAAATTTATGTTCACCCTATGATTATACTTTCCTTATGAGATTTATGTTTAGTGAGCTTCCTTGATATTAAGCATACAGAGGTTAAAATATGGCTGGGTCCATAAGAAATCATGGACAAACTTTGATATAGAAAGCAGACACTTTCTACATGTCATGCAGAGGTGGCCCTACAGATACTTAGGGATGTCTGGAGGGAGATTCTAAGGAATATTGGGGTGGCTCAACTTTGTCAAAACAAAAGGCTGATAGGAAATGTTTGGTAGATCCTTCCTTCAAGGTAAGTAATAAGGTTTGGGTATCTTACAAAAATTTGAAGTTGAAAGTCCCATCTGCAAAGTTAGGGCCCAATGTTGTGAATGGGTTTGAGATGAGTTCTGAGCAGAGGCTCCCTCTGGTGGTTACAAGCGGTACTAGTGAGGATTGTGAGGACTGGGAATCAGGTGTTACTGATTGGTCTTGTATAAGGGAGTCATTTTCCCATCAGGGTTGCCGGTGATCAATTGTTCTGGTCTGAATCCTTCTTTCCAGTTTCCCTTGTAGCCTGCTGTGTCGTGTCTGCATCTCCTGCTATCAGATAAGACAATTTCTTATTTTGTGTTTTTGCTATATTTTTGCATTTTGTCCTGCACTTCTTTGGGGCCTTCAGGGTCCCCTCCGGGGGCTTCTGCCCTCTCAGTTTAGTTCAGCCACTGAGTTTTGTACTTTTGCTTTTTCCAGTTTTTTCAGTGGCTGCTGTTTTGATTTTCTTACACCAGAGAACTAATTTAGGTGGTAGAGGTCGTGTGATCTCAGGTGATTTTGAAATTAGTAGAGTTGGTGTTTTTCAGGGTTTTCTGGGATTGCAGTAAGTACCCTTCCTGTCCTTTTCTATTTACATAGTTTGGGCCCCAGCGTTTGCTCATACTATTTTCTTTCTGTGTCAGTATTTCCTCTTGTCTAACCGCCATTACATGTTTGGGGGCTTTCTATTATCTTTGGGGTTATGCTCCGGGGCAGATAGCTTTCCTATTTCTATCTTTAGGTGTAGTTAGTTTCTCAGGCTGTGACGAGGCGTCTAGGACCAACGTAGGAACGCTCCACGGCTGCCTCTAGTTGCGGTGGTTAGTCAGGGTACTGCAATCTCATAGATTCCAACTGCTCTGGTGTATTGCCTTTTTTACCTGCACTCCTCAGCTACCGAAACATAACAGTATCACCGGCCTAAAAATTGTATGGTACTCACAGAAGGGAAAAAATATTTTGAAGGAAGAAAAGTTGTCAGAGATATTTTTCTGTTTGTTGCATTTTTTTTTTTTTTCCCTCTGTATCTCTGGGTGCTGGGGAGGATCTTTTCTCCCAATGGAGTTTGCACAGTTGTCTGGCCGTGTGGATCAGCTTGCCACTGAGGTTCGGAGTATTGCTATCTATCTTGCTGGGTTGCCTGTTGTGGAACCTAGGATCCCCATGCCAGATTTGTTTTTAGGGGATCGAGCTAAGTTTCAGAATTTCAAAAATAATTGTAAATTGTTTCTTGCCTTAAAATCTAAGTCCTCAGGAAACGCAGCGCAGCAGGTTCAAATTATCATCTCTTTCCTGCGCAGCGATCCTCAGGATTGGGCTTTTTCCCTGATACCTGGGGATCCTGTTTTGAGTGATGTTGATGCGTTTTTTCAGGCTTTGGGGTTATTGTACGATGAGCCTAATGTCACTGATCAAGCTGAAAAAGCCTTGTTGGCATTAAATCAGGGGTTTGATGACGCTGAGTTATACTGTCAGAGATTCCGTAGGTGGGCAGTCCTGACCAAGTGGAATGACGACGCTTTGGCGGCCCTTTTCCGGAAGGGTTTGTCGGATAATGTAAAGGATGTTATGGTGGGATTCCCTGTCCCCTCTGGTCTCAATGATTCTATGTCATTAGCGATTCAAATTGACAGACGTTTGCGTGAGCGGAGAAGTATGCGTGGAGTGGTGTTGCCTTGTGAGCCAGCTGCTGAGCCCATGCAGTGTGATGGAGTGGTGTCTGGGGCACAGCGTCATGAGTTTCGAAAGCGCAATGGGTTATGTTTCTACTGTGGTGATGCCTCTCATGCTATTTCAGTCTGCCCTAAGCGGGGAAGACATTTTGCACGCTCAGTTGTCTTGGGTAGTGTTCAGACTAAGTTTTTATTAACTGTCACTCTGATATGCTCTCTGTCCTCATTTTCTGCTCAGGCTTTCGTTGATTCTGGAGCAGCTATTAACCTGATGGATTATGATTTTGCTAAACGTTGTGGATTTCCCTTGATACCCCTACAGAAGTCTATTCCTTTACTGGGGATCGATTCTACCCCTTTGGCTGAGAATAAACCCCAGTTTTCTACTCAGGTGATAATGAGGGTTGAACCTGATCACCAGGAGTGCTGCAAATTTTTGGTTCTATATAATCTGCATGACATTATAGTGCTGGGTTTCCCTTGGTTACAGTCTCATAATCCTGTTTTGGATTGGAAATCTGTGTCTGTAACCAGTTGGGGCTGCCAATGTGTTAATACCAACACTCCTGTTTTTTCTGCCTTCCCCCAGGCTGAGGATGTTCCTGACTTTTTGTTTGATTTTTCTGATGTGTTTAGCGAAAGTAAATCTGCATCCTTACCTCCCCATAGGAGCTATGACTGCGCTATTGAATTAGTGCCAGGTAGTAAATTCCCTAAAGGTCGCCTTTTTAACTTGTCTGTACCTGAACATGACTCTATGCGGTCTTATATCAAGGAATCATTGGAGAAGGGTCATATCAGACCATCCTCTTCACCCTTAGGTGCCGGTTTTTTCTTTGTGGCCAAAAAAGATGGTTCATTAAGGCCGTGTATTGATTATCGTCTCTTGAACAATATTACTGTGAAATATCAATACCCGTTACCCTTGATTTCTGACCTGTTTTCCAGGGTGAAAAACGCTACTTGGTTTACCAAGCTTGACCTCAGGGGGGCGTATAACCTTATTCGCATTAAGCACGGGATGAATGGAAGACGGCATTTAACACCCCTGAAGGGCATTTTGAGTACCTTGTGATGCCCTTTGGGCTCACTAATGCTCCTTCCGTCTTCCAGTCCTTCATGAATGACATTTTCAGGGATTTTGTGGACAAGTTTCTGATTGTTTATTTGGATGATATCTTGATTTTTTCTAATGACTGGGACTCTCATGTGAAACATGTTCGAACTGTATTCCAGATTTTGAGAGAGAATGCTCTGTATGTGAAGGGATCAAAGTGTCTTTTTGGCGTACAGAAGATCTCATTTCTGGGATTCATTTTGTCCCCATCTGTTATTGAAATGGACCCGGTCAAGGTTCAGGCCATCTGTGATTGGGTCCAACCTACTTCATTAAAGGCTCTTCAGAGATTTTTGGGTTTTGCCAATTTTTATCGTAAATTTATTGGTAATTTCTCGGTTATTGTTAAACCATTAACTGATTTGACCAGAAAGGGTTCTGATGTGGTGAATTGGCCTCCTGAGGCAGTCTCTGCGTTTCAGGAACTTAAGCAGAGATTCACTTCTGCTCCTGTTCTACGGCAGCCTGATGTTTCTCTGCCATTTCAGGTGGAGGTTGATGCCTCTGAAATTGGGGCAGGTGCCGTTTTGTCCCAAAAAGATCCAGAGACCTCTAAAAGTAACCCTTGTGCCTTTTTCTCTCGAAAATTTTCTCCTACTGAACGTAATTATGACGTGGGTAATCGGGAGTTATTGGCCATGAAGTGGGCTTTTGAAGAGTGGAGACATTGGCTGGAGGAGCCAAACATCAGGTGGTGGTCCTTACGGACCATAAGAATCTGGTCTATCTGGAATCTGCCAAGCGACTCAATCCTAGACAGGCCAGGTGGGCCTTGTTTTTCACACGTTTTAATTTTGTGGTTTCCTTTCTTCCTGGCACTAAGAATGTTAAGGCGGATGCCCTCTCGAGGAGTTTCCTTGCGGACTCTCCTGAGCTATCTGATCCCTCTGTTATTTTGAAGGAGGGTGTAATTCTTTCCGCCATCTCGCCCAATTTGAGACTTGCTCTGGAGGGGTGTCAGGAGGATAGGCCCGAGCGCTGCCCTGTTGGAAAATTGTTTGTCCCGGACCAATGGAAAAAGAGTGTGATGTCTGAGATTCATTGTTCCGCATTGGCTGGGCATCCCGGAATTTTTGGTACCAGAGACTTGGTTAGTCGGTCCTTTTGGTGGCCTACCTTGTCTCGCGATGTCAGGGAATTTGTGCAGTCCTGCGGGACTTGCTCTCGCTCCAAGCCTTGCTCTCGCTCTAGTGGTTTGTTGATGCCATTGCCTGTGCCCAAGAGACCATGGACCCATATCTCTATGGATTTCATTTCCGATCTTCCTGTTTCTCAGAGAATGACCACCATCTGGGTAATTTGTGATAGGTTTTCCAAAATGATACATCTTGTGCCATTACCTAAGTTGCCTTCCTCCTCTGAATTGGTGCCGTTGTTCCTTCAGCACGTGGTTCGTTTACACGGCATTCCTGAGAACATTGTGTCTGACAGAGGAGTCCAGTTTGTTTCCAGATTTTGGAGGACTTTTTGTTCTAAACTGGGTGTTCAATTGTCTTTCTCCTCGGCATTTCATCCTCAGACCAATGGTCAAACTGAGAGAACAAACCAGACATTGGAGACTTATCTAAGATGCTTTGTGTCTGCTGATCAGGATGACTGGGTCTCTTTTTTGCCTTTGGCTGAGTTTGCTCTTAATAATAGGGCTAGCTCTGCCACTTTGATGTCTCCGTTTTTCTGTAATTCTGGGTTTCACCCTCGATTTTCTTCAGGACAGACGGAGGCTTCTGTCTGTCCAGGTGTTGACTCTGTTGTTGAGCGTATGCAGCAGATTTGGGACCAGGTAGTGGAGAGGTTGTCCCTCTCTCAGGAGAAGGCCCAGCGGTTTGCTAACCGGCATAGGACTGATGGTCCTCGGTTTAAAGTGGGGGACTTGGTCTGGTTGTCCTCAAAGAATATTCCTATGAGAGTAGCATCTCCTAAATTTAAGCCTAGGTTCATTGGACCTTATAAGATCATGGAGATTATTAATCCTGTTTCTTTTCGTTTGCTTCTTCCAGGGACATTTAAGATCCATAACGTGTTCCACAAGTCCTTGTTGAAGAGGTTTGTTGAGCCAGTGGTTCCTGCTGCTGTGCCTCCTGACCCTGTTTTGGTTGAGGGCAATCTGGAGTATGTGGTTGAGAAAATATTGGATTCTCGTTTTTCTAGACGAAGACTCCAGTATTTGGTTAAATGGAGAGGTTATGGTCAGGAAGACAATTCTTGGGTGTTTGCTTCGGACATCCATGCTAGGAGACTTATCCGTGCGTATCATAGAACTCATCCTGACCGACCTGGTTGCTCAAATGAGGGTTCGGTGACCCCTCCTCAAGGGGGGGTACTGTTGTGAATGGGTTTGAGATGAGTTCTGAGCAGAGGCTCCCTCTGGTGGTTACAAGCGGTACTAGTGAGGATTGTGAGGACTGGGAATCAGGTGTTACTGATTGGTCTTGTATAAGGGAGTCATTTTCCCATCAGGGTTGCCGGTGATCAATTGTTCTGGTCTGAATCCTTCTTTCCAGTTTCCCTTGTAGCCTGCTGTGTCGTGTCTGCATCTCCTGCTATCAGATAAGACAATTTCTTATTTTGTGTTTTTGCTATATTTTTGCATTTTGTCCTGCACTTCTTTGGGGGCCTTCAGGGTCCCCTCCGGGGGCTTCTGCCCTCTCAGTTTAGTTCAGCCACTGAGTTTTGTACTTTTGCTTTTTCCAGTTTTTTCAGTGGCTGCTGTTTTGATTTTCTTACACCAGAGAACTAATTTAGGTGGTAGAGGTCGTGTGATCTCAGGTGATTTTGAAATTAGTAGAGTTGGTGTTTTTCAGGGTTTTCTGGGATTGCAGTAAGTACCCTTCCTGTCCTTTTCTATTTAGATAGTTTGGGCCCCAGCATTTGCTCATACTATTTTCTTTCTGTGTCAGTATTTCCTCTTGTCTAACCGCCATTACATGTTTGGGGGCTTTCTATTATCTTTGGGGTTATGCTCCGGGGCAGATAGCTTTCCTATTTCTATCTTTAGGTGTAGTTAGTTTCTCAGGCTGTGACGAGGCGTCTAGGACCAACGTAGGAACGCTCCAGGCCGCCTCTAGTTGCGGTGGTTAGTCAGGGTACTGCAATCTCATAGATTCCAACTGCTCTGGTGTATTGCCTTTTTTACCTGCACTCCTCAGCTACCGAAACATAACAGCCCAACTTTATTGGGAGATTCTGGAGGTAGTCAATCTGTTTTTCTTCCGATTAAAGCTTCACTAGTCTTCCGTGTCTCTAATGTGTTCCACAGATCCGTTAAAAAAATTTGTCCCTTCTGTGTTGTCTGTCTCGCCCCACCTCCTGGGTATGGGGGCCTTGAAAATAAGTTATGAATCAATGACATCAGAAACCTTTAACAGATGATAGCAGGTGCAATACATCTGGTACATTTCTTCTGCTACATCTTTGCAAGAGTTAAATACAGGATTTCAATAATATAGGTACAATTCAAGAGTGACAGAGTACTTCTCAAGTTTTCTAGCACTGTTCCCACCTTCTTTATCCTGCACTGCAATGAGTACCTCGTATTCCTTCCTGGTTGGAATAGGATTTCTTTAACACTAAGACTACCGGACTGGTCACCACCCTAGAACTACCGAATGGAGTTGTTAGGTCGAGGGCGTGAGACCCTCGGAGTATATTGGATGGCTGCCAAATTGGATGCACTCGATCGAGTCAGGATGATTGACAAATGAACTGTTAAACTGTAAAGCGCTGCGGAATATGATGGCGCTATATAAATAAAGATTATTATTATATTAACACAGACACAGGTATCTGAATCCAAAGTCCCAAGACTCTTTATTCCAAGCCAGTCGTTATATACACGTTAGGATGGGTGTACATCTTTATGCTACGTGCATGTCAGGACTTGTTATTGGAATCATTTATTACAAATATCCTATTCTGCATATTTCAGCTGTCTATTACAAATAAGGTCATTTTATTATCCATCAGGGGATTTTCCACTAAAAGGTAGAAGTGAACAGGTGGTTAATTATGTAAGGTGCAAATGTCCATATAATTAGTTCTATCTTACTAAGGTTTATAGCTTTATCTGATTAATTATATTACCACCCGCCATTAGTCACTGTTATGATTTGGTAGCTGAGGAGAGCAGGCAAAAACGGCACTACACCAGAGAGGTTGGAATCTACTGGATTGCAGTACCCTGACTAACCAGCACAACTAAAGGCAGCCGTGGAGCGTTCCTACGTTGGTCCTAGACGCCTCGTCACAGCCTGAGAAACTAACTACACCTAAAGATAAAACACCAAAAAATTAAAAAAGCTCTACAAAAAAATTTTTGTATGAAAAATGCAACTTTATTGAACATCATAGAAAACAATGTAAAATTGGTAAAATCGGGAGAAACGGACACAAAATACAGACAAATAGGTGGAACACCCAGGGCAAGGAAGCAAATAAACAGTGATCCGCCTGGGCTGCAAGGTAACTATGTGTCACTTGTATTTTTAACATGTGTGTTGTTACGATATACTTACTTTCTACTGTGATGGTATTTTTTCTCCATGTGATCTATGTGTTTTTGTAAGGGCCTTACCTCCCAGCACTTTGTGCGAACTACAATTGTGTAGTATTGGTTACCTCTGTATGAGACATGGTTACTAACGTTATATACATTGGTACATAGCTGTGTGGAGTCAATACTATCTGGGGTGTTTATTCATTCATTTGTACTCTGATATATACCTTTACACAGTGTTTTTCTGGATCACTGTTTATTTGCTTCCTTGCCCTGGGTGTTCCACCTATTTGTCTGTATTTTGTGTCCGTTTCTCCCGATTTTACCAATTTTACATTGTTTTCTATGATGTTCAATAAAGTTGCATTTTTCATACAAACAATTTTTTGTAGAGCTTTTTTAATTTTTTGGTGTTTTGTTAGATTATCTTGTGCTCTACATGGGTCATTGTTATGTTTCGGTAGCTGAGGAGTGCAGGTAAAAAAGGCAATACACCAGAGCAGTTGGAATCTATGAGATTGCAGTACCCTGACTAACCACCACGACTAGAGGCAGCCGTGGAGCGTTCCTACGTTGGTCCTAGACGCCTCGTCACAGCCTGATAAACTAACTACACCTAAAGATAGAAATAGGAAAGCTATCTGCCCCGGAGCAGAACCCCAAAGATAATAGAAAGCCCCCAAACAAGTAATGGCGGTTAGACAAGAAGAAATACTGACACAGAAAGAAAATAGTATGAGCAAACGCTGGGGCCCAAACTATCTAAATAGAAAAGGATAGGAAGGGTACTTACTGCAATCCCAGAAAACCCTGAAAAGCACCAACTCTACTAATTTCAAAATCACCTGAGATCACACGACCTCTACCACCTAAATTAATTCTCTGGTGTAACAAAATCAAAACAGCAACCACTGAAAAAACTGGAAAAAGCAAAAGTACAAACATCAGTGGCTGAACTAAACTGAGAGGGCAAAAGCCACTGGGGGGGACCCAGAA
>JARQOD010001912.1:0-36206 GCA_033576555.1 Oophaga sylvatica | reverse complement strand
TGGATCTTAAATGTCTCGGGAAAAGCGTAAACGAAAGGAAACAGGATTAAGAATCTAATGATCTTAAAGGTACAAGAATAGGCTTAAACTTTGGAGATGCAACTCTCATAGGGATATTTTTGAGGACAACCAGACCAAGCCCCCCACTTAAAAGGGACCATCGTCTATGCCAGTTGGAAAAAAGCTGGGCCCTCTCCTGGGGAAAGGGACAACCTCCACTACCTGGTCCAAATTGTAAGGTTTATGTTTATTCCTGAAATCAGTTCGTTGTTTTATTTCTGTCTTGCTGCAGCTTTCTTGCCTCAGTCAAAATGGAGTTTCCGCTTGCATTTCCCGCCCTGATTCTCTCCTTTGCTTTTAAGCAGCCACGTGAGCAATCAGTGTTCAGAATCTAGCCGCATGAACCTGTGGACTTGACTCCTGTAAGCCTTGGCCCTTGTATCCAGCTATTCCTATGAGGAACTCTGAAGCACTTGTGGACCTGAACCCTGCTTTTGAAAGACCCACGTTTGCATGGACTTACGGAACAGAGAAGAAGTTCCTGAATCGTATTGGGGTGATTGCTGAGCTTGGATTACTCTGGCCTGCTGTGTCTCCTGTTTTCTGTGTCTGCAAACTGTGTGACTATTTCTGCCACTTTTTTAGAAAGTAATAAGGTTTTTCTATATCAAACCGTGATCCGTGTTTTCATCGCACCAAGCACAGACGCTATATGAACTGTACTACTACATTACAAGATTCTGAAGCCAATAGTTAGTGTTGTGGGTCTGGAAAGGCTGTGTCTGCGTACTGTAGATATCGGTCGGTTTTTATTTCTGTGTGACAGTGGTTGTGATTTTCACAACCATTCCAGGTGAGCAATTCCCTTAAGTTTTTTCTTTTTGAGTGTTCCACGGAAAAACTTTGTTTTTTTTTTTTTTTTTCCTTTCTTTTCTCTTTTTTGTCTGCTGTAACTCTGGATACAGATGTTGTTTGAAATTTTGTGTGTAGTGGTTGTGCTTCTCCAACCATTCCAGGTGAGCGTTCCCTTAATTTTTTTTTCTCTCTGCAGTGTTGCCCAGGTGAACACTTTGTTTTTTTTTTTCTCCTTTCTTCCGTAATCCTGTCTTAAAAGTCTGGAAAATGGGGCCCGCATAAGGAACTTTGCGGAGTGACTGATAATACCTTGCAGATTTGCGAATTAAAGATCGTTTTACAAATTACGGACCTCAATAATCACAATTTGCAAGTGGTTGGACAGATACCAGGATTTGCGGCCGGGATTGAGGTTCTGAGGGGCGGGGTCCAGGTCCTGCCGTGCCCGAGTTGGGATTCCCAAGTTGCCCCCCTTTCTTTTGGCGGGTGAAGTGGAAATTAGGGGATTTTTTCAATGCAATCTTTTTTTTTCTGCACTGCTTCAAATTTCCCACTGAACGATCTAAGGTGCTTACTATAATTATGTTGTTACCAACAAGGCTTTAATGTGGGCAAACCCCTGATTGGACTGAGGTGATTGTTTGAATTCCTTGTGATTTTATTTCAGCCATGGGCAGGTGTTTGATGACCCCAATCGAGGTGAACAGCTGAGCAGCCATGTTGCTTTGCGCCAAGGTAAGCCTCGGTAGCTGAATATGCTTGGATTTCAGGAGATGGGCCCTTGATACCACCTGGGACTGTTCCGCAAAAAAATCTATTTTTCGAAAGGGGTTTCTCCAGATTAAGGTGAACTTGCTCGTGCCGACCCCTCCCCTGGTTAGGTGACTTTATTAACTATGCATCCGTATTGATTGTTGCTGAAACCAGGCAAGAGAGTGGTTGAAAGCAATCGTACTAACCTTTTCCTACCTTCCTCTCCAGCTAAGGAACCTTTGAGAGGTTAACGGGAACCTGAACCTGACCCATGCAGGTGACCTTACAACGAGGGTTTGTGGATGCAGCAAGGAACATCGTTTTAAGGAGAATTATGTTTCTATTGTGGTAATCAGGGCACTTTTTTAAAACGCCCCAGCCGTTCTGTAAGAATGCAGCACTCATTCATTGTGGTGTTGCGAGAGGGGATCTGTCAGGTCCGAGCCTCAGGCTCCAGGGATCTGCAGCAACAAAAATCTTGATTTCTGGACTTAAACTCCGTTCCTCTGAGGCTTTTACTGTGTAAACGCTGCCTTTTTTCAAGTTTCCTCAGCGGTTTTTGTCCCAGCTGATTGTAAAAAAAACAATTCTCATTGCTTTCTTTCCATCAAACTCTGGGTTGTCAGCTTGGGTGTCTAGCTCTGCTATGTTCGACTCAGGGGCAAGTGGAAAAATTTTATGGTGTCTCCTTTGTCTGGAAAAAGGGATTCGTTCAGTAAAGAAGGCTACTCCATACAGATGGAAATGTGGATGGCTCCCTGTGATCTGGACCAGTGGACAGGAAACAGAGCCTTTGAGGGTTCTTAGGGTAAAGATCATCAAGGGAAATGTCCTTTTGTTATTTTCTCCCCCTTTCCCATTTTCAGGGCTACCTGGCTGCAGGTAGATTCCTTCCATTAACTGGGAGACCAAGGAATTACATTTCCAGAAAACAATGGTCCCCCCAAAAAGTTTAGCGCTTGTCCAAAGGGAAATGTCAGTCCCTGAACTCCAGCTGTTATACCAGGACTTGTGATTATGGCAATGAAGAACGCTGACCAGCTTCCTCCTCACCGTCCATATGTTGTAATTGAATTTTTGCCTGGAGCAAGATACCTTTTGGGAAGATTCCCCTGGCGGGGCCCGAGCTAGAGGCTTTAAAGGTTAATAGATGAAAATCAGCCAAGGGCTTCATACGTCCCTCTTCATCTCTGCAGGTGCCACCCATCTTCTTTGTAAAGAAGAAAGTGGATTCTGAGACCATGGTGGACTTTGGGAATCAATAAGGTTACATTAGAAACCGTTTCCTTGCCTTTAATCCCTGAGTTTGGAGAGAGTGCGACATGCCAAAATTTTTTCTAAACTAGATCTTCGTGGGGCCTATAACTTGTCCGTATTAGCCCGGGGGGATGAATGGGACTGCCTTCAGGTCAGCTATGGACCTTTGAATTTAGTTTGCCTTTTGGTCTGAGTACCGCCCCAGCCCCCTTTCCACACTTGGGGGGATTGACATCTTCGGGATTCCTAGTACATTCGGGTAATTTTATTTGGTGATTTCTAATTTTTTCTAACTCACAGAGGAAACATATGACTGTGAGGAAGGTCTTGGAGTCTAGACAAAATATTCTTTTTTCAAACTTGGAAAAGTGTGAATTCCTAGGACCGAAATTCAATTTCTGGGGTATGTCTGTCTACCAAGGAATTAGTTGGATGGAGCAAAACCCAGCCATCAAGGATTGGCCAAGTCCTAGAAATGTGAAGGAGGTCACGCTTACGGGTTTGCCCAACTTCATGGAGTTTCATTAGAAATTTCTCTAGGTAGGTCCCTATCATTAACTTCCCGGAAAGAGTCTAGGTTTTCCTGGATCCCAACCCAGGAAGCTTTTTCCTCTAAAAGATAAATTTCCACTGCACCTATCCTAGTACATCCCACCCAGCTTGTCTTCATAATAGAGGTGGGGCTTGGACGTGCGTTGGAGCTATATTTCGGAACGGTGAGAAGAAAATGTCTTGTCCCTGTGCCTTCTTTTCCCCGCAGTTTGTCTTCGGCTGAGGGAATTCGTGTGGGCAATAGAGAGTTGTTGGATTATTGCCGCCTTCAAAAATGGAGACATTCTTCAGGGAGCTGCCACAGCAAATGTCGTCCTGACAGACCTGTAACCCTGGTTTATCAGGTGGGGTAAGTGCCTGTCCTCGCCAGGCTGTGGAATCTTTCTAAACAATTTAATTTTATCATTCTTAAGACCAGGATCGCGCAATGGGAAAGGCTGATGCACTTCAGGATTTATCAGCAGAGGACACGTCCATTACTCCTCCTAAGACTATTCTTCCTGACTCTAGTTTTGGAGTAATTCTAATCAGCCACTTAAGGGGAAACAAGGAGGGATACCATGCGGATTTCCTTTTTTGGGACAACCCCAAGGGACGTAAGTCTTGTCTTTAAGATTGGTGTGGGATTCAGGGGACAAGTCTGTATTCCTGAACAGTCAGATTAAGAGTATTGCAATCATTACGATTCCAAGAAGTGGGCATAGAGGAATTCTAAAGACAAGGATTTCTTTCTCTTTCTTTTGGTGGCCCACTTGCAGGAAGGATGTTTTGAATTATGTCACTTCATGTGAGGTTGTGCAAGATGCAAAACACCTCGCTCCTCCCAACTGGTCTGTTACGCCTCTTCCCACCCCGTCCCGCCCGTGGGGATCCATTTTAGGACTTCATTGTGGAGTTACCAATCTCAGGGGAAAAAAACCATTTAGTGGTGGTTGACCGTTCTACAAAGGCAGTCATTTTATCCCTTGTGTCGGTTCCCACTGCAAAACAGACATCAGATTTGATGATTAAAGATGTGTTTCGCTTCAGGGAACGGATGAGGTTATTTCGGACGAGGGGTTCAATTCACTTTAGGTTTTGGGGAAAATTTCTGTGCAGCATTGGACATTAAAGTAAACCTTTCTTTGCTTTTTCTTTCCCAGACTAATGGACAGACCGAACGAACCATAAACAAACCCTGGGCAGTTCTCCGCTGCTTTTTTCTGCCCTACGGATTTGGGTGGTCTACTTCCTTAGGGGTTTGTATAACAACTTCAGAGTGCCTCCATAAAAGTCTCCCTTTTTATCTAATCTAGGTTATCATCCAACATTCTACCACGATTTCCTAGAAACGCCTTTTTCCAGCAGGGTGAAAGAATCACGTCTTTACAGAAGAATATGGTTTTCTAAAGAAAATTGGATCGGCTCAAGAAAGGTAAAAGAAAGCAGAGATAAATTTCGTAAACCTGCACGCTTTAAGGTGGGCTTGGTCTGGTGGTCAACCGAAATCTTAAGTTAAGGTTCCATGTTCTAAGTTGGGACATAAGTACAGGACCTATAAAATCAGTAAAAATTTAAGTGCCGTTGCTTGTCGTCTTCAATCCCAAACTATGGAATCCACCCTGTCTTTCATGTTTCCCTTCTAAAGGCGCGACACCCAATCGTTTCCTGGGGTTCCTTCCCTTGCCCGACCGTGCTGTCGATGGTCGGGAAAAGAATTTGGGGGTGGAAAGGATTTTAGATTTCCAGGTTGTAAGAAATCGTTACATTCTGTTTAAATGGAGGGTACCCAGTGGAGGACAACCATGGGAAACCGGTAAAAACTTTAAGCCCTCGTTACTCCGTCAGTTTCATCAGAGGTACCCCACAAGCCTGGTTTTTGGGTCATCCGGAGGTTGTCCTTAAGGGGGGGGAGTAATGTAAGGTTTATGTATATTTCCTGAAACTCAGTTTTTCGTCAGCCATTTTACTTTCTGTCTTGGCACTATCTTGCCCTCAGTCAAAATGGGGGTTTCCAGTTGCATGTTCCCCCCCTGTTCTCTCCTTTGCTTCTTAAGCAGCCACAGCTGAGCAATCAGTGCTTCAGAATTGCCTGCAGTAAAACCGTGACTTGACTCCTGTAAGCCCTGGAATTTGTCTCCAAGCTATTCCTATGAGGAACTCTGAACATTGTGGACTCTGAACCTGCTCTTTGAAAGACCCGTTTCTGGACTTCGGTAACAGAGAATAAGATCCGAATCGTATTTGGAGAGTGTTTTGCTGGCTTGGTTACTCGGGCTGTGGTCTCCTGTTTCTGTGTCTGCAAACTGGTGGACTTTTCTGCAACTTTATGAAGTAATCAGGGCTTTTCTATATCAAACCTGTGATCCTGTGTTTTCACGCACCCAAGCACAAGGCTATTTGAACTGTCTACTACATTACACAAATCTGCTGCTACGCTCCAAACGGTCAACACCTGGACAGACAGAAGTCTCCGTTCTGTCCGAAGAAAAAACGAGGGTGAATCCAAAAAATGCAGAAAAATGGGACATCAAAGTGGCAGGCTTCCCTATTTTAAGAGCAAACTCAGCCAAAGGAAAAAAAGAGACCCAGTCATCTTGATCAGCAGAAACCCAAAGATCTCGATAATCTCCAAAGTCGGTTTGTTCTTCAGTTTGTCCATTGGGCTGAGGATGAAAAGCCGAGGGAAAGACAATTGAACACCAAGTTTAGAACAAAAGTCCTCCAAAATTGGAAAAAAAGGACTCCTCTGTCAGAACAGTGTTTCAGTAATGCCGTTAAACCGAACCACTGTGAAGGAACAAAGGCACCAAATTCGGGGGGAAAGGCAACTTAGGTATGGCACAAGATGTTCATTTTGGAAAGCCTATCACAAATCACCCAGATAACGGTCATTCTCTGGAAAACAGGGGGGTCGGAAATAAATCCTAGAAATATGGGGCCATGGTCTCTTGGGCACAGGATGGCATCAAAAACCCTAGAGCGAGAGAATGCTTGGAGCGTGGAAGTCCCGCAGGAGTAAATTCCCTGGTCACAAGCAAATGGCCACTAAAAGGCTGATAACCAAGTCTTGGTGCCAAAATTCCGGGATGACCGGCCAGCGCGGAACAAGAATTCAGCATACATTCTTTTTCCCGGTTGGGACAAACAATTTCCCAATAGGGCAGCGCTTGTTTATCCTCCTGAACCCTTCCGAGCCAGTCTCAAATGGGTGGATGGCGGAAAGAAACTCCCCTCTTTCAAAATAACAGCAGGATCAGATAAATCAGGGAGTCAGCAAGGAAACTCCTCGGAGGCATCCGCCCTTAACTTCTTAGTGCCAGGAAGAAAGGAAACCAAAATTTAAAATGTGAAAAACAAGGCCCACGGCCTTCTAGGATTTAAAGTGCTTGGGCTGTTCGAGTTTACCAGATTTTAGGTCCGTGAGGAACCCCACCTGATGTTTGGCTCCCCCAGCCAAGTCTCCCTCTTCAAAAAACCCACTTAGGCCAATAACCCCAATTATCCACGTCATAATTCGTTAGTTGGAGAAAATTTTCGAGCGAAAAAGGACGGGTTATTTTAGAGGTCCAGGATTTTCTTTGGGGGCAAAAACGGCCCAGCCCCAATTTCAGAGGCACAAAACTCCATTGAAACGGGAGAGAAAATCAGGCTGCCGTTGAACGGGCAGAGGGATCTCTGCTTAAGTTCCGAAAGCAGAGACTGCCCGGAGGCCAATTCACCACATCAGAACCCTTTTGGTCAAATCGCAATGGTTTAACAATAACAGGGGAAAATAAAAAAATTAAAAAAATTTATGATTAAATTGGCAAAACCCAAGAATTCTGAAGGCCTTTTAATGAAGGGTTGGAACCAATCACGATGGCCTACCTTTGGGAGGGGCCTTTCATAACGATGGGGACAAAATGAATCCAGAAATGAGATCCTCTGTACGCCAAAAAAAAAACACTTTGATCCCTTCACATACAGAGCATTCTCTCTCAAAATCTGGAACACAGTCGAACATGTTTCACATGAGAGTCCCAGTCATTGGAAAAAATCAAATATTGTCCAAATAAACAATCAGAAATGTATCCACAAAATCCCTGAAAATGTATTCATGAAGGATTGGAAGACGGAAGGAGCATTAGTGAGCCCAAAGGGCATCATAGGTACTCAAAATGTCCCTCTGGGGTATTAAACGCCGTCTTCCATTCATCCCCGTGCTTATTGCGAATAAGGTTTAGCCCCCCTGAGGTCAAGCTTGGTAAACCAAGTGGCACTTTTCACCCTGGAAACAGGTCAGAAATCAAGGGTAACGGATATTGATATTTCACAGTGATATTGTTCAAGAGACGATAATCAATAACGGCCTTAAATGAACCATCCTTTTTGGCCACAAAGAAAAAAACCGGCACCCAAGGGTGAAGAGGATGGTCTGATATGACCCTTCTCCAATGACTCCTTGATATAAGACCGCATAGCGTCATGTTCAGGTACAGACAAGTTAAAAAGGCGACCTTTAGGGAATTTACTACCAGGCACTAGTTCAATAGCGCAGTCATAGCTCCTAGGGGGGGGGCAAGGATGCAGATTTACTTTCGTAAACACATCAAAAAAAATCAGTCAAAAAGTCAGGAACATCCTGAGCCTGGGGAGAGGCAGAAAAACAGGAGTGTTGGCATTAACACATTGGCAGCCCAATGGTTACAGACACAGATTTCCAATCCCAAAACAGGATTATGAGACTGCAACCAAGGGAAACCTAGTACAATAATGTCATGCAGATTATACAGCACCAAAATTTGCAACTCTCCTGATGATCAGGTTCAACCCTCATTATCCCTGAGTAGAGAACTGGGGTTTATTCTCAACCAAAGGGGTAGAATCAATCCCAGTAGGGAAATAGACTTCCGTAGGGGTTTCAAGGGAAACCCACAATGTTTAGCAAAATCAAAATCCATCAGGTTAATAGCTGCTCCCGAATCAACAAAAGCCTGAGCAGAAAATGTGGACAGGGAGCAAATCAGGGTAACAGTCAACAGAAATTTAGTCTGACATTACCCAAGACAATGAGCGTGCAAAACGTCTTCCCCGCTTAGGGCAGACTGAAATAGCATGAGAGGCATCACCAGAGTAGAAAACATAACCCATTGCGTTTTCGAAATCATGACGCTGTGCCCAGAAGCCACTCTATCACACTGATGGGTTCAGAATCTGGTTCACAAGGCAACACTATTCCACGCATACCTCTACGCTCACGCAAACGTTCTGTCAATTTGAATCGCTAATGACATAGAATCATTGAGACCAGAGGGAGCAGGGAAACCCACCATAACATCTTTTACATTTGTCTGACAGACCCTTCTGAAAAAGGGCTGCCAAAGCTCATGATTCCATTTGGTCAGGACTGCCCACTTTCGGAATTTCTGACAGTACAACTCAGCGTCCTCAAGCCCCTGATTTAATGCCAACAAGGTTTTTTTCAGCTTGATCAGTGACATTAGGTTCATCATACAATAACCCCAGAGCCAGAAAAAATGCATTCAGCATTACTCAAAACAGGGTCCCAGGTGTCAGGGAAAAAGCCCAATCCTGAGGATCGCAGGGCAGGAGAGAGATGACAATTTGAACCTGCTGTGCTGCGTTCCCTGAGGCTTAGGTTTTAAGGCAAAAAAACAACCTACAGTTATTTTTGAAACTCAGAAATTTAGCTCGATCCCCCAAAAACAAATCCGGCATGGGGGATCCTTAGGATCCACAAACGGCAACCCTGCAAGATAGGTAGCCTTACTCCGAACTTCGTGGCAAGCTGACCAAAACGGCCAGACAACTGTGCAAACTCCATTGTGAGAGAAAAAAATTTCCTCCTCAGCACCCAGAGAAAAAGAGGGAAAAAAAAATGCAACAAACAGAAAAAAAAAAAATCTCTGACAACTCTGACAACTTTTTTCTTTTCACACTATTTTTCCCTTCTGTGAGTACCATATAATTTTCAGTTTTAGGCTGGTGATACTGTTATGTTTTGGTAGCTGAGGAGAGCAGACAAAAAACGGCAATACACCAGAGAGGTTGGAATCTACTGGATTGCAGTACCCTGACTAACCACAACAACTAAAGGCAGCCGTGGAGCATTCCTACGTTGGTCCTAGATGCTCTCGTCACAGCCTTAGAGGCTAACTACACCTAAAGGTAGAAAGAGGAAAGCTATCTGCCCGGAGCAGATCCCAAAGAAACATAGGAAGCACCCAAACATGTAATGGCGGTTAGACAAGAGGAAATACAGACACAGGCAGAAAATAGTATGGCAAACGCTGGGGCCCAATCTGCCTTGATAGAAAAGGATAGGAAGGATACTTACTGCAATCAAAAAAAACCCTAAAAAAAACCAACGCTACTAATTGCAAAAACACCTGAGATCACACGACTCTACCACCTAAATTAGTTCTTGGTGTAACAAAACTAAGCCGCAGTCACAGAAAAAAAAAAACTGGAAAAGGCAAATGAACAAACAACAGTGGCTCCAGAGGAACCGAGAGGAGACCAAGCCCCCGGGGAGGGGAACCTAGCCAACCTCACAGAAATGCAGAGAAAATATGCAAAATGGCAAGCACAAAAACAGAAAATATCTTATCTGAGAGCAGGAGAAGAAGCAAGACTCAGCATGCTTCCAAGAGAACCAGGAAACAGCGTTGAGACAAGAACAATTGATCACCGGCAACCATGATGGGAGGAAACCTCCCTTATATCCAGCCAGTCTGTTATTCTGATTGCCAATCCTCATTGAATGGTTCAGTACTGTTTGTAACCACAGAGGGAGCTTCTGCTCAGAATTGATTTCTAAAACATTCATAACAGTACGCTGTGCTTCACTGTAAGGGTTTCCATCTCTGAGTTATGATAATTATAACTTTTGTTAGCAAATTTGTAACTTTGAGCAAAGGGGAGGGCGGTGGTAACTCAGCCTTTAACCCCCTTCACCCCCAAGGGTGGTTTGCACGTTAATGACCGGGCCAATTTTTACAATTCGGACCACTGTCTCTTTATAAGGTTATAACTCTGGAACGCTTCAACGGATCTTCGCGATTCTGAGATTGTTTTCTCGTGACATATTACATGTTATTGGTAAAATTTCTTCGATATACCTTGCGTTTATTTTTGAAAAAAACGCAAATATGACGAAAATTTTGAAAATTTTGCAATTTTCAAACTTTGAATTTTTTTTCCTTAAAACAGAGAAATATGTCACACAAAATAGTTAAGAAATATACATTTCCCACATGTCTACTTTACATCAGCACAATTTTGGAACCAAAATTTTTCTTTGTTAGGAAATTATAAGGGTTAAAAGTTGACCAGTGATTTCTCATTTTTACAACAAATTTACAAAGCCATTTTTTTAGGGACCACCTCACATTTGAAGTCACTTTGAGGGGTCTACATAGCAGAAAATACCCAAAAGTGACACCATTCTAAAAACTGCACCACTCAAGCTACTCAAAACTACATTCAAGAAGTTTAATAACCTTCAGGTGCTTCACAGGAGCTGAAGCAACGTGGATGGAAAAAATTAATATTTAACTTTTTAACCACAAAAATGATATTTTACAAACTTTTTTTATTTTCACAAGGGTTAAAAGAAGAAAATGGGCAGATAAAGTTGTTGTGCAATTTCTCCTGAGTACGCCAATACCCCATATGTGGGGGGAAAACCACTGTTTGGGCACACGGCAGAGCTCATAAGGGAAGGAGCGCCGTTTGACTTTTTCAAACTAAAATTGGCTGGAGTTGGGATTGGACGCCATGTCGTGTTTGGAGAGCCCCTGATACGCCTAAACAGTGGAAACCCCCCACAAGTGCACCATTTTGGAAACTAGACCCCTAAGGAACTTATCTAGATCTGTTGTGAGCACTTTGAACCCCAAAGTGTTTCACAAAAGTCTATAATGCCTGGGTGTGATAAAAAAAAACAATTTTCCACAAAAATGATTTTTTAGTCCCAAATTTTAGATTTTTCCCAAGGAAATTGGACCCCAAAACTTGTTGTCCAATTTGTCCTGAGTACGCTGATACCCCATATGTGGGGGGGGAAACTGTTTGGGGCGCACGGAAGGGCTTGGAAAGGAAGCAGTAACGTTTTGGAATGCAAACATTGATGGGGGTCATGTTCGTTTGTAGTGCCCAGATGAGCCTAAACAGTGGAAAACCCCCACAAGTGACCCATTTTGGAAGCTAGACCCCTTAGGAACTTATCTAGATCTTTGGTGAGCACTTTGAACCCCCCAAGTGCTTCACACAAGTTTATAATGCCCGGGCATGAAAATAAAAAATCCTATTTTTTTCCCACAAAAATTATCTCTTAGTCACTAATTTTTATTTTCCCATAGGTTACAGGAGAAATTGGGGCCACAAAATTTGTTGTCCAATTTGTCCTGAGTACGCTGATACCCCATATGTGAGGGGGAACCACTGTTTGGGTGCATGGCAGAGCTCGGAATGGGAAAGGAGCACCATTTGACTTTTTCCAACCAAAATTGGCTGGAATTGAGATTGGATGCTATGTTGCATTTGGAGAGCCCCTGATGTGCCTAAACAGTGGAAACCCCCCACAAGTGACCCCATTTGGGAAACTAGACCCCCTAAGGAACTTATCTAGATCTTTGGTGAGCAATTTGAACCCCCATGTGCTTCACACAAGTTTATAACGTAGAGCCGTAAAATTAAAAAATCATATTTTTTCCACAAAATTAATCTTTTCACCCCAATTTTTATTTTTCCCAAGGGAAACAAGACTCCAAAAGTTATTGTGCAATTTGTCCTGAGTGCGCTGATACCCACTGTTTGGGTGCATGCAGAGTTTGGAAGGGAAGGAGCGCCGTTTGACTTTTTCAACGCAGAATTGGCTGGATGCCATGTCGTGTTTGGAGAGCTCCTGATCTGCCTAAACAGTGGAAACCCCCACAAATTACACCATTTTGGAAAACTAGACCCTCAAGGAACTTATCTAGATGTGTGGTGAGCACTTTGAACCCCAAAGTGCTTCACAGAAGTTTATAATGTACAGCCGTAAAATAAAAAATCTCTTTTTTTTTTTTACAAAAATGATTTTTTCGCCCCCAATATTTTATTTTCACAAGGGTAACAGGAGAAATTGGACCCAAAAGTTGTTGTTTCCAATTTGTCCTGAGTATGCTGATACCCAATATGTGGGAGTAAACTACTGTATGGGCGCACGTCGGGGCTCGGAGGGAAGTAGTGACGTTTTGGATTGCAGACTTTGATGGAATGGTCTGGGGAGTCATGTCGCATTTGGAGAGCCCCTGATGCGCCTAAACAGTGGAAACCCCCACAAGTGACCCCATTTTGGAAAATAGACCCCACAAGGAACTTATCTAGATGTGTGGTGAGCACTTTGACCCGAAGTGCTTCACAGAAGTTTATAACGTACAGCCGTAAAAATAAAAAATCCTTTTTTTTTTACAAAAATGATTTTTTTTTGCCCCAATATTTTATTTTCACAAGGGTAACAGGAGAAATTGGACCCCAAAAGTTGTCCAATTTGTCCTGAGTACGCAGATACCCAATATGTGGGAGTAAAACTACTGTATGGGCGCACGTCGGGGCTCGGAAGAGAAGTAGTGACGTTTTGGATTGCAGACTTTGATGGAATGGTCTGGGGGCTTCATGTCGCATTTGGAGAGCCCCTGATGCGCCCTAAACAGTGGAAACCCCCACAAGTGACCCCATTTTGGAAAATAGACCCACAAGGAACTTATCTAGATGTGTGGTGAGCACTTTGAACCCCGAAGTGCTTCACAGAAGTTTATATAAGTACAGCGTTAAAAATAAAAAATCCTTTTTTTTTTTACAAAAATGATTTTTTCGCCCCAATATTTTATTTTCACAAGGGTAACAGGAGAAATTGGACCCCAAATTTGTTGTCCAATTTGTCCTGAGTACGCTGATACCCAATATGTGGGAGAAAACGACTGTATGGGTGCACGTCTGGGCTCGGAAGGGAAGTAGTGATATTTTGGATTGCAGACTTTGATGGAATGGTCTGGGGGCGTCATGTCGCATTTGGAGAGCCCTGATGCGCCTAAACAGTGGAAACCCCCCACAAGTGACCCATTTTGGAAAAATAGACCCCACAAGGAACTTATCTAGAAGTTTGGTGAGCGCTATGAACCCCCAAGTACTTCACAGAAGTTTTATAACATACAGCCGTAAAAACAAAAAAAATCATTTTTTTTTTTAAAAAAATGATTTTGTCGCCCCCAGTTTTTTATTTTCCCAAGGGTAACAGGAGAAATAGGCCAAATTGCACAATAACTCTTGTGGTCCAGAGTACGCTGATACCCCATATGCGGGGGTAAACTACTGTTTGGGCGCATGGCAGAGCTCAGAAGTGAAGGAGCACCATTTGACTTTTTCAACGCAGAATTGGCTGGAATTGAGATCAGACGCCATGTCACATTTGGAGAGCCCCTGATGTGCCTAAACAGCAGAAACCCCCCCAATTCTAACTCCAACCCTAACCCAACACACCCCTAACCTAGTCCCAACCCTAACCACAAACCTAACCCTAACACACCCCTAACGTAATCCCAACCCTAATCCTAACTTTAGCGCTAACCCTAACCCTAACGGAAAAATGGAAATAAATACATTTTTTTAATTTTATTATTTTTCCCTAACTAAGGGGGTGATAAAGGGGGGTTTGATTTACTATTTATAGCGGGTTTTTATGATTGGCAGCTGTCACCCTAAAAGACGCTTTTTATTGCAAAAAATAGTTTTTGCATCACCACATTTTGAGAGCTATAATTTTTGCATATTTTGGCCCACAGAGTCATGTGAGGTCTTATTTTTTGCGGTACGAGTTGACGTTTTTATTGGTACCATTTTTGAGCACGTGACATTTTTTGATCGCTTTTTATTTCGATTTTTGGGAGGTTAGAATGAACAAAAATCAGCAATTCATGAATTTCTTTTGGGGGAGGCGTTTATACCGTTCGCGTGTGGTAAAATTGATTAAAGCAGTTTTATTCTTCGGGTCAGTACGATTACGGTGATACCTCATTTATATAATTTTTTTTATGTTTTGGCGCTTTTATAGAATAAAAGCAATTTTATAAAAAATTATTATTTTTGCACCGCTTTATTCTGCGAGCTATAACTTTTTTATTTTTTCACTGATGATGCTGTATGATGGCTCGTTTTTTGCGGGACAAGATGACGTTTTCAGCGGTAGCATGTTTATTTATATCGGTCTTTTTGATCGCGTGTTATTCCACTTTTTGTTCGGCGGTATGATGATAAAGCATTGATTTTTTGCTTCGTTTTTTTTTTTTTTTAAGGGGTTCACTAAAGGGGTTAACTAGTGGGACAGTTTTATAGGGGGGGTCGTTACGGACGCGGCGATACTAAATATGTGTACTTTTATTGTTTTGTTTTTTTTTATTTACAGGAAAAAATGAATTTATTGGGGAATACTTTTTTTTTTTTTTATGATTTTTTTTACCACTTTTTTTTTTTTTACTTTTTTACTTTGTCCCAGGGTGGGACATCACAGTATTTTAGCAGATCACTGGAGTGACAGTGTGCACAGCACTCTGTCACACCAGCGATCGCTCTGGCATCGCTGCAGGCTTCCCCAGCGCCTGCTCTCAGCAGGCACTGAGGAAGCCGCCTCCCTGCAGGACCCCGGCGCCATCTTGGATCCGGGGACCTGGAGGGAGGACGGATCCTCGGAACAGCGCGACACATCGCGCTGCTCTGAGGGTCTCAGGGGAGCGCGCAGGGAGCCCCCTGCCTGCGCGATCCTCCCCTGTGCCCCGGGTACAGCGCGATCATGTTTGATCGCGGTGTGCCAGGGGTTAATGTGCCGTACTATTCCGTCCATGGGAATTAGGTCCAGGGTCACATGGACGGAATAGTACGTCTGATGGAATAAAGGGGTTAAGTGATGTCATGACCAGAGGGCTATAAAGCAGGGCCAGGCCATTTTGCTTCAGATTTGTCCTGGAAAACTAGATGCAGCGCACGTCTGGGATGCATTACAATGTCTCGCCCATCCCCCGGCCGCATGGTTTGCCTACAATGATCTAAGTAACTGTAAGTTTCTGCCTTTCTTCCTTTTATTTTGTAATCATCTTGTACATATGTTTAATTGTCTCACTTTGTAAAATCTTTTTATATCTTCTATAAACACTGCCTATCTTTTTGGAGTAAAATATAAAACTACTAGTTCGTCTCTATGCTCTATAACGAATTTGCACGTGCCTGAAGTGAGCTACGCTACTAAATTGGGGTGGCCTCTGCCCACATTCTAGACCCAGAGGCTGGTGGCAGCGAGCGTGTGCTGGGCTTTGGCTATAGCTGGCAGTGACAGAGCGGGTTTTATAAGTGTATTGCCTGGCTGCGGCTAGGAGTAGTTATAATAATAATAATAATCTTTATTTTTATATAGCGCTAACATATTCCGCAGCGCTTTACAGTTTGCACACATTATCGTCGCTGTCCCCGATGGGGCTCACAATCTAGATTCCCTATCAGTATGTTTTTGGAGTGTGGGAGGAAACCGGAGTACCCGGAGGAAACCCACGCAAACACGGGGAGAACATACAAACTCCTTGCAGATGTTGTCCTAGGTGGGATTCGAACCAGGACTCCAGCGCTGCAATGCTATCCACTGAGCCACCGTGCTGCCCTTAATCCCCTCACTGCAGCATGCCCAGTAGCCAGAACACGTCCAAGCGGCCCGTCCGGCGACTAATTATCCTAGGTGCAGTTCCCTGACTGACCAGAGGGTAAGGGGGGCGGCGGAGAGCTACAAGTTCCTAAGCGGAACTGGAAAGTGGAATAAATATAAATCCCTGCCGATTGTGACATATTGGTGGCAGCGGTGGGATCCATGATTCCCTGGGCCTGTGTGTGACGTTTGTTACACCAAGTTTTTCTTGATATGATAATAAACTGTTTAGATCTATGGGCCGGACTAAGATCTCCCAGATAATCTGTCTCTAGAGCTTATTTTAAATTAAGGGGGGAATCACCAATGTGAGACATGTAGACAAAGAGAGCAGACTGTCAGTCATTACATGTGTCACACTGGCTTCCCGCAATTGCGCAATTCAAATTCGGGCTGGCGCATGCACAGTGTGCTTTGCCCAACAGTGGGCAAAGCATATAATCAGTACAGCGCATGCGCTACTCTTTTCTTGCCCCAGAAGTCATCCAAGGCAAGCAGTCATTTCCGGGGCAAGGAAAGAGTAGCGCATGCGCTGTACTGATTATATGTGGACACTACTTCCTCATCCCCCCACAAGGACACAGAAGGGAAGCTCGTCAGACTCTGAGTGTTGTGACACTTGTTTAGGGGCGACCCGTCTCTTATGCAAGCAACCGAGAACTGTCCCTCTCTACCACAAGTGTCAAAACAAAAGTCTAGACCTATGGTATTGGGGTGCAAATAAGTCCTGGACCACGTCGACCTTGTGGGACTCAGTACCTTGGGTCATTTCAATGTCCACTCTGGCCACTGCATAGTCTTTAGAATCTCCGTGAATGCAACGGATGCCAATCTTCTTCGCAGGGGTCAGCTGGAGAGGAAGTGTGGCCCTCACGAAGGCCAAACTCCCTGAGTCTAGCAGTCCAGTCACTTGCCGACCATTCACCTTTATGGGACAAGCTTTTGGCCCCTTGCTGGGTGGACAGTTCACACTGCAGGCTGGATACACATAGTATGATCAGCGGGGACCCAGGCTACAGTCCATCTGCTCGGAGGTCAGGGGACAATGGCTATATGGCCTGGGCAGTGACATTTCCAGCATATAATATCGCCAGTTGGGACCTTCTGCATAGCCTCCCCCAAGCCTTAGGACCTTGGACGCCACACCCTTTTGTGGCCTCTGGACCCGTTGAGACCACCAGTATGAAGTGGGTTGCCTCCCCAAGGAACACTCGACCCCATGATACCTTTTTTACTATTCCAACCAGGTCACTGGCATTCTGGGAATCAATCTGGGCAAGCCAGGTCTGTATAGGCTTCAGGAAGGAGTGCACGAACTGGTACATTAACACTCACTCTACCTTCTGTGCAGGGGTGAGAACTCTGGCTGCAACCAGTTTTGGACCCGGTGCAACAGATCAAATATTTGTGAGCGAGGGGGTGATATGCCCAGCAGTGGACCCGCTGTGCCGTGACAGTTATTGTCACCTGCAAGCGTGACAAGATTTCAGTTTTCTTTATGCTTTGTCATCTTGTAAGGCTAAGTCATAGTAGGCCTTCTGGAGCTCTCATGTATGGCGCCAGCATTTCCGCCAATTGTAATGACGGAGTTTCTCCCTCTCAACGACCCTTTCAAAAACAATCAAAATGGCCTCTATGTCGTCCCCCTCTGTCATTTTCTGCAGGACTCTCATTACAACTGTTGAGATGGAAAGATCATCAGCTGACCTTGGAGTCAAAACTGCCGCTGTGCCACAAACCGCCTCTGCGAGAAAATCAAACTGCTCCTGTTGTATCTGTTGCATAAGCAGCTTATTCGTCTCCTGTTGCGACAGCTGTTGTGGTTGGTGCTGCTGCTGCAGCTGGGCTTGCACCAGGTGTTTAACCAGGTCATCCATGCTGTCTGATGTTGCTTGCTGGCTTATGAGTGCCATCACCCAGGATATGCAGTACCTCTGTAGCATTCACACATGTTTCCAAGGAACGCTACCCACACTTCTATCACCAATTGTGGGAATGCTACTGACTTGACTGCATGATGAGGTAACACAGAAACTGTTTCCATTTAAATGTCCAGGCTGGTTTATTGGTGCTTCATAAACCAGTCACAAGCACAAGAAAATAAACGGCCTTTCAGTGCAGGCAAAACAAAGTTATCAGTTCCAACAGTGGCACTTTAGAGACAGTCCAGGACATATAGTCTGTATATCATCCAATATACAGTTCTTTCTGGAGATAAAACACAGGAGTCCTTTTTAATTCCACACACACAGACCATTTGCCAAACATTCTGCATTTTACCCTAAGAACCAGAGCCATGGGTGGGCTATGTAGGCAGACCCGCCCATCTCTCAGGCTGCAAGTAAAACCAGGCCAAATGCTCAAAACAATCCTCTTAATGCTATGTGCACTAGACCATTACTCCAGGTTTATATCACAGAGGATAACGCCCTCTGTGATACATACATCAACTATGTGTCCAATAGACACCTTTCCTAGACCAAACAAGGAGTTAATGGCTGAAATCCATGCACATGTGAGCATGTTGCAAGATGCAGTAATGGGTCGGAGGCAGAGCAAGGGTTAACGTGGGGTTTAATTTAACAGGTATATTCCTCGCAGTGAGAAAATGGGAAAACAGTATATTGAACAAGAGGTTTGAAACTCAGGGAAACGGGTGTAAGTGGATAAGGTGGAAAGTTCAAGAATAGCAAACTTATCAGTTCCAACTATGTCAGAATGCGGTTCCTGGGATGTTAGAGTTGTTGCCATGGCCGTGGCGTGTAAAGGGTCTGGTGTAGTCCTGGAGAAGATGGTGTCCTGGGTCCCGGCAGCAGTGGTGATTCCTCGTGGTCCTGTCAATCTTGGGGCCAAGAAATGATGAACAGGGAAGGTTACAGTCTTTTTCCTTGTCAGAGTCCAGAGACAATAGATGAGTGGAAGCAGGTATAACAGGAAACCACTCACGGCGGGTGACCCGGCTTTCCCGTCTGTGCGTGTGTTTATGTCCTGACTGTGGAAATTGTTACTCACAGTCAACGATGTCAGCAGCCAGCAGATACGTTTTTGTTGGGAGTCTTTGGTCGCGGCTCCCAGACCCTTCTGGCTTGGGCCTTCTCGGACTGGATGCTAAACAGTAGGAACCCTGACACTGCCCTCCTGCACGCTGCATGTTCCCGCTAAAACTGTCTGATTTCCCAAGCGGTGAAGCACTTTTTTCTTACCCGTGCCCCTTACTCCTAAGTGCAAAGGATGGTCCGGGGCCTTATGCTTTCCGCCGTGCAACATGGGTGACAGCCCCGACAGTTCCGGATTGGTCACGGAGTAGGTATGCCTTATTTGGGTCTTCTCCTTACATTCCCCCTCTCTTTGTGTTCACCATTCCACGGGCGAGAGTTCTTGCAGTATGCGTTGACATTCTCCCATCCCTTGAACGATATGTTGCCAAACAAAATGATCCTGATCAAACCGGTTTGGGGGTTTTCCTGCTGTCGAACGTTCAGAACGTCGTAAACTAGGAGTTTCCGTCAAGTCCAGTTGGGTGGTTGAATCAGGTTGGACTGATGAGGACGAGCCTAGTTCTGGTGAAACAGCCTTTTCAGGAATCTCAGGGGTCTCAGGTATCTGCTCTTCTTCCGGCCCACTTGCGGTAGCTCCAGACAGTCTTCTTCACAATCACTATTAACTAAGGGAAGGCTCTCAGCAAGGCTGGGTTTTTCCTCTTTCTCTGGGACAGGGTCTCTGGATAGGCAGGGGCGGAGCATGTTTCTGTGTACTACACAAGTTGGAGCATCTTCTCCCTCAGGATGGATTTCATAGTCGGGTAATATGAATGTGCTGGAGATGGTTTCTGAGCAGAGGCTCCCTCTGGTGGTTGCAGACAGTACTGAACCTTACAGCGAGGAATGGCAATCTGGGATCACGGACTGGTCTGATATAAGGGAGGTTCCCTCCCATGATGGTCGCTGGTGATCAATTGTTCTTGTCTCAATTGTGGTTCCTGGTTCATTTGGAAGTCTGCTGGAGTCTTGCATGCATCTGCTGCTTTCAGATAAGATATTTTATGCTTTTCTTTTTGTGCTTGCTTTTTGCATAATTTTCTGCCCTTTATGGAGGTCAGCCAGGTCCCCTCCTGGGGCCTGTGTTCCTCTCAGCTTATCTGTAGCCACTGTTATTTGTTCATTTGCTTTTTCCTGTTTTTTCAGTGGCTGTGGCTTAGTTTTGTTACACCAGAGGTCTGATTTAGGTGGTGGAAATCGTGTGATCTCAGGTGTTTTTGCAATCAGAAGAGTTGGTATTTTTTAGGGTTTTTTGTTGGATTGCAGTCAGAATTCTTTCCTGTACTTTTCTGTCTAGACAGATTGGGCCCCAGCGTTTGCTCATTCTGTTTTCTGTCTGTGTCCGTGCTTCTTCTTGTCTAACCGCCATTACATGTTTGGGGGCTTCCTATTTTCTTTGGGGATCTGCTCCGGGGCAGATAGATTTCATCTTTCTGCCTTTAGGTGTAGTTATCTCTCAGGCTGTGACGAGGCGTCTAGGATCAACGTAGGAACGCTCCACGGCTACCTCTAGTTGTGTGGTTAGTTCAGGTTACTGCAATCCAATAGGTTCCAGCCTCTCTTGTTGTGAATGGACTTGAAATGAGTTCTGAGCAGAGGCTCCCTCTGGTGGTTACAAGCGGTACTGGACTGTCCAGTGAAGATTGTGAGGAGTGGGAATCAGGTGTTACTGACTGGTCTTATATAAGGGAGTCGCCTTCCATCAGGGTTGCCGGTGATCAATTATTCTGGTCTCAATCCTTGAGTCCTGTTTCCTTTGTAGCCTGCTGTGTCGTGTCTGCATCTCCTGCTAACAGATAAGACATTTTCTTCTTTTTGTTTTTGTGCTTGATTTTTGCATTTTGTCCTGCACTTCTGTGGGGGCCTTCAGGGTCCCCTCCGGGGGCTTTTGCCCTCTCAGTTTAGTTCAGCCACTGATGTTTGTACTTTTGCTTTTTCCAGTTTTTTCGGTGGCTGCTGTTTTGATTTTGTTGCACCAGAGAACTAATTTAGGTGGTAGAGGTCGTGTGATCTCAGGTGATTTTGAAATTAGTAGAGTTGGTGCTTTTCAGGGTTTTTTGGGATTGCAGTAAGTGCCCTTCCTATCCTTTTCTATTTAGGTAGTTTGGGCCCCAACGTTTGCTCATACTATTTTCTGTCTGTGTCAGTATTTCATCTTGTCTAACCGCCATTACATGTTTGGGGGCTTTCTATGTTCTTTGGGGATCTGCTCCGGGGCAGATAGCTTTCCTCTTTCTATCTTTAGGTGTAGTTAGTTTCTCAGGCTGTGACGAGGCGTCTAGGACCAACGTAGGAACGCTCCACGGCTGCCTCTAGTTGTGGTGGTTAGTCAGGGTACTGCAATCTCATAGATTCCAACTTCTCTGGTGTATTGCCTTTTTTACCTGCACTCCTCAGCTACCGAAACATAACAGTATCCCCGGCCAAAAAATTGAAAATTGTATGGTACTCACAGAAGGGAAAAAAATATTGTGAAAGAAAAAAGGTTGTCAGAGTTGTCAGAGATATTTTTCTGTTTGTTGCATTTTTTTTCCCTCTGTATCTCTGGGTGCTGGGGAGGATTTTTTTTTTCTCTCAATGGAGTTTGCACAGTTGTCTGGCCGTGTGGATCAGCTTGCCACTGAGGTTCGGAGTATTGCTGCCTATCTTGCTAGGTTGCCTGTTGTGGAACCTAGGATTCCCATGCCAGATTTGTTTTTAGGGGATCGAGCTAAGTTTCAGAATTTCAAAAATAATTGTAAATTGTTTTTTGCCTTTGTGAGGAACTCAGCCGGCCGCCACACGGTAGCCCAGGTATCACAGCTTCTGATACCACCGCCGCTACCAAATGTGACGGACGATCCCTTTCCTCCCACGTCACCAATGGGACGTAACTCCACAGGTACAGCTCTCCGGCGCCCCCCTTTGTCTCTCAGGTCAGTAAGAGAACTGCACCTAGAGCAAATGGCCGCCAGGGAAGGTGGGTATTCTAAGATTCGTGATCAGAGTAAAAGCATCAGCCTTTTCCTTACAGCCTTAAAATCTAAGTCCTCAGGGAACGCAGCGCAGCAGGTTCAAATTGTCATCTCTCTCCTGTGCGGCGATCCTCAGGATTGGGCTTTTTCCCTGACACCTGGGGATCCTGTTTTGAGTGATGTTGATGCATTTTTTCAGGCTTTGGGGTTATTGTACGATGAGCCTAATGTCACTGATCAAGCTGAAAAAGCCTTGTTGGCATTAAATCAGGGGCTTGATGACGCTGAGTTTTACTGTCAGAGATTCCGTAGGTGGGCAGTCCTGACCAAGTGGAATGACGACGCTTTGGCGGCCTTTTTCGGAAGGGTCTGTCAGATAATGTAAAGGTGTTATGGTGGGATTCTCTGTGAACTGACAAAATGGAGGCTGGTACAGGCCCTATACAAAATGGTGGCAACCTTTTCCTTACACCTCCCTGCTTTTGAGGGCGCTAGGGGGTATCACATTCCTGTGTTCCCCCATGCGCCCTACCGCACCCTCTCTTTGGCTAAGGTGGCAGATCCATGAGGATTTCTGACTCTCTGTCCTCTCCTTCCTCTGGAAGGTTGCACACTGGGTGAGCATAAGCCTCCCGCTCATGGTGGGCTTTCATCATGTTCACATGGAAGGCCTTCCTCCTTCCACGGGCGTGGTCCAGGGTGACCAGGTAGTTGACGGCGTTGAGCTGCTCGTGCACGAGGTATGGACCCTCCCAGGCCGCCTGAAGCTTGTTTTGTGGTACGGGGACCAGTACCCACACCTTTTGACCCACCTGGTAGGTCCGCTCACAAGCATTCTGGTTGTACCATCGCTTCTGGTCAGCCTGAGCTTGGGTCATATTGTCATGCACTAGCCGTGTCAAGGCCATCATTCGGTCCCGGAAGCGCACGACATACTCAATGACCGACACTCCAGGGGTGGCTAAATCCCCTTCCCATGCTTCCTTCACCAGAGCAAGGGGCCCCCGTACACGTCGCCCGTACAGGAGCTCAAAGGGGGAGAACCCCGTTGAGGCCTGTGGGACCTCCCGGTAGGCAAACAGCAGGTGTGGGAGATACCGCTCCCAGTCTCTCCCGTGGGAGTCGACCAACATCTTCAGCATCTGCTTTAAGGTGCCATTGAACCGCTCACACAAGCCATTGGTCTGTGGGTGATACGGGCTGGCCACCAGATGTTGCACCTGTACCTGCTTACAGAGAGACTCCATCAGCTGCGACATGAACTGGGTCCCTCGGTCGGTGAGCATTTCCTTGGGAAACCCCACTCTGGAGAAAATCTCCAGTAAGGCAGTGGCCACTTTGTCGGCCCGAATGGACGACAAAGCTACCGCCTCCGGGTACCGGGTGGCATAGTCCACTACCGTTAGTATGAAGCATTTCCCGGAGCGGCTGGGAGTGGACAGAGGTCCAATGAGATCCACAGCCACCCTCGAGAAAGGCTCTTCGATGATGGGCAGAGTTACCAGTGGGGCTTTGGGGCGCGGCCCGCCTTCCCACCCTCTGACAGGTGTCACACGAACGGCAGTAGGCTATCACCTCGGTCCTCATTCCAGGCCAGTAGAAATGCTGAGCTAGCCTGGCCCTGGTTTAGTGATCCCTAGGTGTCCGGCCATTGGAATCTCGTGTGCGATCCGCAACAATTCCGCCCTGAACGGATGGGGTACCACTAACTGTCGGTCCCTGGGCCACGCCTCCGGTGAACCCTGCTGGACCGTTACCCGGTACAGCCGTCCCTGGTCCCAGACCACTCGCTCGCGGTCGGACTCCAGGGGAGGCTGTGCCGCCTGTTCCTTGAGTGTCTTCAGGCTAGGGTCAGCTTCCAACGCTGCCTGAAATCCCTGACTTGATGTGGCAAGAATTGATGAAACTGCCATGTCCTCTGTCAGTTCCCCGGGATCTGTCTCCTGGCTACTGTCTGACTCGGCAGCCACTTGGTCGGAGAGGGGGGAAACCGTCGGACCTCCGAGAGGCTCCTTGGGCTTCAGCGCTCCCACTCCTGGTAACAGCGGCCACGACCGCTGGGACCACGGGTAGCGCCCGCTTTCCCTCGTCCCCTGACCAAGTCGCCGGGTCAGGCAGACTTCCCTGACTTCCTGACATCCCGGATGTGGGGAACTCCTGCCCTGGGGTCTTACCTGGTGGCTCCTCTCCCGGGACGCCCCCTCCCCCCATGGCCTGTTCCTCTTCCTGCAGGGGCCCTAGACTCAGCAGGCTGGATTCACTTAGGGGCCCTACACTGCCCATAGCAGCCCCTCCCTCCACCTCTGAGCTCTCCCTACAGCCTCCTCACCTGTCCTCACTGTGAGCCCTGTGTGTGTAGTGTCAGTGCATCAGGTTTCACTCCTCCTCCACTGTTGGAGGCACATTCAATACATTAACATTAGCATTCACAGTAGAGTCATGACATTCTTGGGGAGCCGGACTTGGGGGTTCAGTGGCCACATACTGGGACACTAGCCGCCCCAAATCGGTCCCAAGCAACACATTTGCAGGAATATTCGGCGTTACTCCCACCTCCCGCATCCCCCTCCCGGCACCCCAATCCAAATACACCTTGGCAACGGGCAGCGCCGGTTCAACGCCTCCAATTCGGAGACGGAAAGGGTTTTCCCAGGTACCAAGTCTTGAGGGGACACCACCTCAGGGCGTACCAGGGTTCGTTCAGCGCCTGTGTCCCGCAGCCCCATGACCGCTGAGCGGCCGATGGTGACGGGTTGGTAATTGTCTAGGGACCTCCCACCACCCCCTCCCACACACAAAACAGTGGACGGTTTCTGGGACAGGGATGGGGCCTTCTGGCGCTGGGGACATGCAGCCTTAAAGTGTCCTGGCTGATTGCAATTATGGCAACGTCTGGGTTCTGTTCCTGGCCTGGAGAGGGTAGCCGGGGGGTACACCCCTTGCATTCTGGGGGCTGGATATGGGGCTGGGGCAGGATTGGGCTTACCCCTCTCCAGGTGCTGCTGGCAGGCTTCTTTGGCTCCGGCGACCTGTTGTTGGCATACTCGTCTGCCAGGGCGGCTGTAGCAGAAGCCCCCTTTGGTTTCCGGTCACGGAGGAACTGCTGGAGGTCCTCTGGGCAGTTCCACAAGAATTGCTTCACGACAAACGTTCCTGGACCTCCTGGCGGGTAGTGAGCTCTAGACCCGAGGTCCAGTGCTCCGCAGCTCTCAGCAGGGCCCGCATGTGGTCGGTCCAGGTGTCCTTTGAACCCCGCTGCAGGCTCCTGAACTTCCTGGGGTACGACTCCGGGGTGAGGTTGTAGTGCTGGATCAGGGCCCGCTTGATGCTGTTGTAGTCCTGCTCCTCCCCGGCAGGTAAGTCCCCCAAAACTTCCAGGGACTTACCCCTCAAACGGGGGGTCAGGTACCTTGCCCATTGATCCAGGGCCAGATGATGTTGGAGGCATGTCTCTCAAAAGCAAGCAGAAAGGAATCCAGGTCTCCATCCTTTTCAAGTAAGGGAAAGTCCTCCGCCCGGACCTTGGAAGCCCTTGTCTCGGTGGGCCTAGTGCGTCCATCGGGGGCCCATGCTGAGCCATCTCCAGTCGGTGCTGGCGCTCCGCAGCTTCCCGGCGTTCTGTATGCTCACGCTCCGCCGCTCTCTCTGCCGCTGCTTGCTCCGCTCCGCAGCTTCACGGCGTTCTGCTTGCTCACGCTCCGCAGCTTCACGGCGTTCTGCTCGCTCACGCTCTGCTGCTTTCTCTGCCGCACCAGGAGTCTGTGTCATGTGTGCATTGCACGAAGATCGTCGCGGTTGCACATTCTGACTTCTCACAGCTGAGTTGCTGTTTCTTTGTGTTTGGCAGTTAGGGAGTTAATTCTGTCTGTGCTCAGTTCTGGGACTGGGTGCAGTTTCTCCCGGCTGCAATTAATTATTTGTTGATTGGTTTCCTTTAAATCTCTGGTTGTCTGTGTTGGGAGTTGCCAGTGAAATTCTTCATGCAGACCACAGATAGGATTGTATCTGTATAGACTTAAGTTAAAGAGCTCCTTAGTTGTTTTAAGCTCACCTTGCTTAGAGTTTAATATCCCAGATCATTTATGTTCCTTCTGTGTTTGAGTGTGTATGCAAGTCTGTGTTTTCTCCAGTCTGTCTAATATGTCTAATCTGTGTATTTAGCAGAGATCAGCCCGTATTCCTTTGGTGGTAATCAGTATCCTTCTTAGGACTGATTACAGGGTTCAGGGACTGATAGGAGACAGGGTTAGGCTGGAGACTTGGACTCTGAACCATTATCAGTACCTCCAAGGTGAGGGATTAGTTAGGACCCCAGTTTAGGGTCAGGTTAGACCCCCGGTCCTCCTCTTTCCTGTGACAGTGTATCAAGTCCTCAAGATTAACCCTGAGTTCAACGGATATCGTGTCAGGTAAATCTATTCTATATTTACATGCTGATGTTGCTAATCTATATGTTGTATAGAGTGTTGTTCTTTTAAGAATAGTTTACTGACATCGTACACATATCATAAGACCGCGTGACATTTTCACTGGCCATAAAATTATTCCCAGTTGCCATGGATCCAGTAGCCCAGCTGGCTCTGCAGTTGCAGGGATTATCCATGGAGCTGAGTACATTAAGTCCAAAGTTTTGTCTCCCTCGGAGCAAACCAGATTTGAACCTAAAGTAGCTCTCCCGGGACAGGTTCACTGGTGGGCGAGACAAATTTTTTACCTTCAGGGAAGCATGTAAATTGTATTTTCGGCTTCGGCCTCGATCATCAGGGAGTGAAGAGCAGAGAGTGGGAATTGTTATCTCGCTCCTACAAGGGGACCCTCAATCCTGGGCCTTCTCCTTCCTCCGGGATCCCGCTCTACAGTCAGTAGATCGATTTTTTACTGCCCTGGGTTTGGTATATGATGACCCAGATCGGGTCTCTCTTGCTGAGACAAAATTACGTAAGATACAGCAGGGAGATCGTCCGGCGGAGGAATTTGCTTCTGAGTTCCGTAGATGGGCCCACAGATACTCAGTGGAATGACCAGCTCTTAGAAGCCAGTTTTGTCATGGGCTTTTGACAAATTAAAGGACGTTTTTGGCTCAGTATGATTCTCCTCCATCACTGGAGGCTGCTATGGCCCTAGCTATCCGTACTGATAGACGGCTCCGGGAGAGGTGCGAGGTAACTCCGCCCCTGTTGTTACTCCACCTACTACTAAAGTCCCTTATGTTGAGGTTCCCCTTGTCTGTTCGGAGGAGCCTATGCAGTTGGGAGGGACATCATTTCGTAGGAGGGGATTGGCGGTACGCCGCAGGACTAGAAGGTGTTTCTTCTGCGGGAAAGAGGGACATTTTGTTGGGGGATGTCCATCCGTGCCTTGTTGAGCAAAAAGTCGCCGGAAAAATGTTAATCCCAGGTTGTGTGGTGGACGACAACCTGGGAGTATGTATTTCGTCCGCTAGTTCTTCTCAGTTCCTTGTACCAGTGGAGGTGGTGGTTGGTACGAGAGTGGAGAGATTTTCTGTTCTTCTTGATAGTGGGTCCGGGGCTAATCTGGTTGACGCTCAGTTTGCTCAGGCTCAAGGTATGCATCTGAGTGTATTGGTCAAAACCGATCCTATATTCTCCATTGACGCCGGCCTCTCGGCCAAGGTAGCTTTGTTCATAAGGTTCATAACATTGACCTTCGGGTAGGGGCAATACATTAGGGAACTATTATCTTGTTATGTGTTGGAGGGTTTACCTACTCCTATTGTGTTGGGACTTCCTTGGTTGGTTAAACATTAACCCTGTGATTAATTGGCAGTCCAGAGATATAAGCCAATGGGGGGAGTTTTGCAAAGTAACTGCTGAACACAGTCATCAGTGCGGTCGTGCCTAGTACTTTGCCTCCTTTTTTGGAGGACTTTGGGGATGTGTTCTCTGAGGAGGGGTTGTCAGGAGTTGCCTCCTCATCGCGTGTATGACTGCTCTATTAATTTACTTCCTGATGCTAAGTTACCTAAAGCTAGGTTATATAACCTTTCTGGTCCTGAGAGGCAGGCTATGAAAGATTATATTTCGGAGAGTCTGGCCAAAGGGCTATTAGACCTTCATCTTCCCCAGTGGCGCGGGGTTCTTCTTTGTGAAGAAAAAAGATGGAGGCCTACGCCCTTGCTTGGATTTCGCGAACTTAATCGGATTACTGTTCGAGATCCGTATCCACTCCCTCTGATTCCTGATTCTTCAATCAAATTGTTGGCGCCAAATGGTTCTCTAAATTGGATCTCAGGGGGGCGTATAATCTGATTAGGATAAAAGAGGGGGATGAGGTGGAAAACGGCGTTTAACACGCCGGAGGGACATTATGAGAACCTTGTCATGCCTTTTGGTCTGACTACTGCACCAGCAGTGTTCCAACATTTTGTTAATGACATTTTTCGTCATCTGGTGGGGCTGTTTGTGGTCGTATATTTGGATGACATTTTAATTTACTCACCAGATCTTGTGTCTCACCAGGAGCATGTGAGACAGGTGTTGCAGATCTTGCGAGACAATAAACTATACGCCAAACTGGAAAAGTGTGTATTCGCCGTACAGGAACTTCAGTTTTTGGGTTTCTTGGTGTCAGCCTCCGGTTTCCGTATGGACCCTGAAAAGGTTGAGAGCAGTGCTTGAATGGGATCAGCCAGAGGATCTTAAGGCTCTGCAGCGTTTTCTGGGGTTTTGCTAAACTACTACCGGAAATTTATTTGTAATTTCATCTGTTGTCAAACCTCTCACTGACATGACAAGAAAAGGGACGGATTTTTCTAAATGGTCGGACAAAGCTTGCCAAGCTTTTTCCTCTTTGAAAAAATGTTTTGCTTCGGCACCGTTTCATCCAACCAGATGCATCAAAAGCGTTCGTTGTGGAGGTGGACGCGTCTGACGTAGGGGTGGGTGCAATATTTTTCCCAGGGTCCGTCCCCTGGTAAATGGCATCCGTGCGCTTTCTTTTCTAAAAAAATTGTCGTCCGCGAAAGGGAATTATGATATCGGCAATAGGGAACTTTTGGCCATTAAGTTGGCTTTTGAAGAATGGCGTCACTTTTTGGAGGGGGCCAGTCCCCCGGTCACCGTCATTATGATCACAAGAACCTGCTGTATTTGGAATTGCTAAGCGTTTTGAATTCAGACAAGCTCGATGGTCGTTGTTTTTTACCAGGTTTAATTTTGTTGTCACTTATCGCCCTGGATCTAAGAATGTTAAGGCGGATGCCTTGTCTCGCAGTTTCCCAGGGGCCGGGGAAAATGGATGACCCGATTTCCTATCCTTCAGGAGGGGGTGGTAGTGTCGGCTGTATGTTCTGAGCTTGAGGAGGAGGTGTTAGAGGCTCAGGGGGACGCCCCTGCAGGACCTCCAGGGAGACTGTTTGTCCCAAATCGTTGAGACAAAAGTTATTAGGCACATCATAATTCTGCTTTAGCAGGACAAACCAGGGAGTAAGGCTACTTTAGATCTCCTTTCTCGCGGTTTGGTGGCCTAACGTTAATAAAGATGTTTTAACTTTTGTCGCGTCCTGTGGGGTTTGTGCTCGCTCTAAGACCCCTCATACCCGTCCGTCTGGGACCCTCTTACCCTTGAAAACTTCCGGAGCGTCCATGGACTCATTTGTCTATGGACTTCATCACGGACCTTCCTCAGTCGTCGGGAAGACTGTCATATGGTGGTTGTTGACAGGTTCAGTAGATGGCACATTTCATTGCTCTTCCTGCCCCCCTAATGCTAAAACTCTGGCGCAGGTGTTCATTGGGGAGGATTGTGAGACTTCATGGGTTGCCTTCTGATGTGGTGTCGATAGGGGGTCTCAGTTTGTGTCCAAGTTTTGGAGGGCATTTTGTTTACGTCGGGGGATGCAATTGTCATTTTCCTCGGCTTTTCATCCGCCAGACCAATGGTCAGACAGAGCGTCGAATCAAAGCTAGAGACTTATCTTCGGTGTTTTGTCTCAGAGAACAGGAGGACTGGTCTTCTTTCTTGCCTCTGCAGAGTTCGCTCTTAACAAACGGCGGAGCGAGTCCCACTGGTAAGTCTCCGTTTTTTGGGGCATATGGTTTTTCATCCCAGTTTTGTTACATTCAATGGGGGGGTCCCTTCTGGGGTTCCTGAGGAGGAGGCGTTTCTCGTCGTCACTTGCTTCAGTGTGGAGAGGTGTATTGAATAATCTGAGTGCTATGGGGAAACCGTTATTAAACGTATGGCTGATGGAGGAGAGTTTCTGGGCCAGATCTAATGTGAACGATCTGGTATGTTGTCTACAGGAATATAAAACTTAAAGTTCCCTCCTGGAAGCTGGGCCCCAGATTCATCGGGCCGTACAGGATCAGTTCCATTAATTAATCCGTGGCATTTCGTCTGGACCTCCCTCCTACGTTTTAAAATCCACAATGTGTTCACAAGTATTACTTAGAGGTACGTGGCACCAGTCATCCATCACCTTACTCTCCTCCAGTGGTGGTCAATGGTACTTGGAGTTTCAAAGTGTCAAAGATCTTGACTCACGTCTGAATCGCGGGTCCCTTCAGTACTTGGTGCATTGGAAGGGGGTTTGGTCCAGAGGAGAGGACGTGGGTTCCTGCGTCTGACATTAACGCAGATCGTTTGGTGCGAACCTTCCACAGAACTCACCGGGCAAACTGGCCCTGAGGGTCCGGGGCCCTCGTAGAAGGGGGGGTACTGTCATGTGTGCTATTGCCACGAAGATCGTCGCGGTTTGCACATTCTGACTTTCACAGCTGGTTGCTGTTTCTTTGTGTTTGGCAGTTAGGGAGTTAATTCTGTCTGTGCTCAGTTCTGGGACTGGGTGCAGTTTCTCCCGGCTGCAATTAATTTTGTTGATTGGTTTCTTTAATTCTGGTTGTCTGTGTTGGGAGTTGCCAGTGAAATTCTTCATGCAGACCACAGATGGATTGTATCTGTATAGACTAAGTTAAAGAGTCCTTAGTTGTTTTAAGCTCACCTTGCTTAGAGTTTAATATCCAGATCATTTATGTTCCTTCTGTGTTTGAGTGTGTATGCAAGTCTGTGTTTTCTCCAGTCTGTCTTAATATGTCTAATCTGGTGTATTTAGCAGAGATCAGCCCGTATTCCTTTGGTGGTAATCAGTATCCTTCTTAGGATGATTACAGGGTTCAGGGACTGATAGGAGACAGGGTTAGGCTGGAGACTTGGACCTCTGAAACCATTATCAGTACCTCCAAGGTGAGGGATTAGTTAGGACCCCAGTTTTGGGTAAGGTTAGACCCCCGGTCCTCTCTTTCCTGTGACAGTGTATCAAGTCCTAAGATTACCCTTGAGTTCAACGGATATCGTGCAGGTAAATCTATTCTATTTTTACATGCTGATGTTGCTAATCTATATGTTGTATAGAGTGTTGTTCTTTTAAGAATAGTTTACTGACATCGTACACATATCATAAGACCGCGTGACAGTCTGTCATAGGCGGCGTCATTACCAGCCTCGAGCTGTGCCACAGCCGCTTGGAAAATGGCCTCCGATCTGGACAGGCTGGAGGGGCAGGGGGTGGACAGTCCCACTGTGAGACTGAGCATGGGGGTCGGGCTCCTTGGGGAGCCCTGGCTGAGCTCCCTCATCGGTATTGAACCCCTCATAGGCCACAGCATTGGCCTCCCCCTTTGCCCTACTCCTGGTGCTTCGCCATCTTGGGGAACCTTTGGTTACTGAAAAACACAGCTGCAACCCTGACCTTGCACACAACTTGTTATATTTACACTTGACCGTCTAGTGCTGGGCTGACCTTAAGACCCCAGCAGTGAAAGTATGCTGGTAGTCTTAGGTTGGGAAGTAGGGGTCCCACGCACACTATTACTCTGATCCCACCGCTGCCACAATTTGTGAGGAACTAAGCACGACCGCCCCACGCTACCAGATGTGGGGGACGATCCCTTTCCTCCCACGTCACCAATGGGACGTAACTCCACAGGTACAGCTCTCCGGGCCCCCTTTGTCTCTCAGGTCAGTAAGAGAACTGACCTAGAGCAAATGGCCGCCGGGGAAGGTGTCTGTTACCCACTGGGTATTCTAAGATTCGTGATCAGAGTAAAAGCATCAGCCAAGATTAATTTTTGGTTTAATTTGCCTTAAGGGCACTAGATAATTACAGAAATATACAGTAAAGCTATACAACGTAATTACAATGGATTTGCAGTCAGAGTAAGAATACAACAATATGTACAAGCTTTAAAGGTATAAGTTAGATCAATATTACCGGGTTGTATGGTCATGGGGAGGCATGGAGCTCTGCGTTCCCCAGGTGAAAGTCTTCAGTTGCTGGACAGCCCCCAAGCAGGTGCTGCAGCTCCATTTGGCAAGGTCTGTCCCTGGTGTTCTGTGTGTGAAAATGGAAAGAGAGGCCAGCCTCTTCTTGGCTACAGTTTTAAACTGCTAGGCCCTTCCCCATTTTTCTTTGAAGCACGATATTAACTGGCCTGCAATTCATATGGAGCAGGAAAACAATGGCTTGAGCTTGAGCTATTTACCATACGACTGACCATCTTATTCAGACCCTGGCCTTAAACCAATTGCATGTAAGGCATTGATTCATAGTGACATCAAAGCTGGTCGTACTGAATGCTAATAGGCCTGTGTAGTTAAAAGTCTGTGGCTGTGTGAACTGACAAATGGAGGCTGGTACAGGCCCTATACAAATGGTGGCAACCTTTCCTTACAGCCTTAAAATCAAGTCCTGGGGAAAACGAGCGCGCAGGGTTCAAATTGTCATTCTCTTCCTGGCGGCGATCCTCAGGATTGGGCTTTTTCCCTGAACCTGGGGATCCTTGTTTTGATGATGTTGAATTTTTTCAGGCTTTGGGTTATTGTACGATGAGCTAATGTCCTGATCAAGCTGGAAAAAGCCTTGTTGGCATTAAATCAGGGGCTTGATGACGTGAGTTATATGTCAGAGTTCCGTAGGTGGGCGTCGCCAATGGAATGCGCGTTTGGCGGCCCTTTTTCGGAAGGGTCTGTAGAAATGTAAAGGTGTTATGGTGGGATTCTTGTCCCTTGGTTCAATGATTCTATGTCATTAGCGATTCAAATTGACAGCGTTTGCGTGAGGGGGAAGTATGCGTGGAATGGTGTTGTTGTGAAATGTTCTAAACCCCCGCAGTGTGATTGTCACGTTTGTTAATGATATGTTACTGTAGTAAATATTAATACAGGAACAAACACTCTATAAAAACAACTAGTATAGCAACTCAGCATGTAAGTATGAATAGATTTACCTGAACGTATCTGCTGAACTCAGGGTTAATCTGAGGACTTGATGAGCTGAAAAGGAAAGAGGTGGACCGGGATCTAATGACCCAAAAACTGGGGTCCTAACTAATCCCTCCCTTGGAGGTTGATAATGGTTAGGGTCCAAGTCTCCACCTAACCCTTCTCCTATCAGACCGAACCCTGTAATCAGTCCTAAGAAGGATCCTGACTACCACCAAAGGGTATTGGCTGATCTTAGCTAAATACACGATTAGAATATAAGCAGACGGATAACACTCGTTGCATACACACTCAAACACCAAAGGAACATAAATGGTCTGGGAAATAAATTTAACCAAGTTGAGCTTAGAACAACTAAGGAGCCACAACTAAGTCATAAGTTCTTTCCTATCTGTGGTTGATGAAGGTTTACTGGCAACTCCCCCCAAGAGACAACCAGGAATTTAAAGGAAACCAAATCAACAAAAATCATTGCGCGGGAGAAATCCCAGTCCCAGCACCGGCACAGACGAATTAATCCCTAACTGCCAAACAAAAAAGGGAAACGCAGCACTGTGAGAAGTCAAAATGTGCAACCCGCGGATCTTCGTGGCAATGCACAATGACATGAAGGTGGGTCTGGGGCCAGGTCTGAGTTTCGAAAGCGCAATGGGTTTTTGTTTCTATGTGGTGACCTCTCATGCTTTTCAGTTGCCCTAAGCGGGGAAAGACGTTTTGAACCTCAGTTGTCTTGGGTTAGTGTTCGATAAGGTTTTTTTAACTGTCCCTGATTGCTCTCTGTCCTATTTTCTGCTCAGGCTTTGTTGATTCTGGAGCGCTATTAACTGTGGATTTGATTTGCTAACGTTGTGGGTTTCCTTGATCCCCTACGAAGTCTATTCCCCTATGGGGTGATTCTACCCCTTTGGTGAGAATAAAACCTCGTTCTCTACTCAGGTGATAAGGGGTTGAACTGATCTCAGGAGTGCTGTAAATTTTTGGTTCTGATAATTGCGATAATATCGTACTGGGCTTCCCTTGGTTGCAGTTCTAACCTGTTTTGGATGGAAATCTGTGTCTGTAACCAGTTGGGGCTGCCAAGGGTTTTAAAACCAACACTCCTGTTTTTTTGCCTCCCCCCGGCTCAGGTGGTTCCTGACTTTTTGATTGATTTTTTGATGGTTTAGCAAAAGTAAACTGATCCTTGCTCCCCATAGGAGTATGACTGCGCATTGAATTAGTGCCTGGTAGTAAATTCCCTAAAGGTCCCTTTTTAACTTGTCTGTACCTGAACATGACGCTATGCGGCTTATATCAAGGAATCTTGGGAAGGGTCATATCAGACCTGTTATGTTTGGTTACTGAGGAGTGCAGGGGAAAAAAAAGGCAATACCCAGAGCAGTTGGAATCATGAGATTGCAGTACCTGACTAACCACCACAACTAGAGGCGCCGGTGGGAGATTCCTCGTTGGTCCTAGAGCCTCGTAAGCCTGAGAAACTAACTACACCTAAAGATAGAAATAGGAAAGCTATCTGCCCGGGCAGAACCCCAAAGATAATGAAAGCCCCAAACATTTAATGGCGGTTAGACAAAGAAATACTGACACAAAGAAAATAGTATGAGCAAACGTGGGGCCCAAACTAACTAAAATAGAAAGGAAAGGAAGGGTACTTACTGCAATCCCAAGAAAACCCTGAAAGGCCCCAACTCTATAATTTCAAAAAACAAACCTGAGATCACACGACCTCTTCCACCTAAATTAGTTTTGGGTAACAAAATCAAAACAGCAGCACTGAAAAAACTGGAAAAGCAAAAGTCAAAATGGGCTGAACAAAAATGAGAGGGAGAAGCCCCCGGGGGGACCCTGAAGGCCCCCACGAGTGAGGACAAAAAGCAAAAAATAAGCACAAACACAAAAGAAGAAAATGTCTTTCTGTTAGCGGAGGCAGACAGGCACAGCGGCTACAAGGGAAACTGGAAAAAGGATTCGCCCCGAACAATTGATCACCGGCAACCCGGTGGGAAGGGCTCCCTTATAAAAAGACCAATCGTAAACCTGATTCCAGTCCTACAATCTTCCTGGACAGACTAGCCCGCTTGAACCACCAGAGGGGCCTCTGCTCGAATCATCTCAAACCCATTCACAACGTACCCCCTTAGGAGGGGTACCGAACCCTCTTTTGACAACCAGGTCGGTCGGATGATTTTGATAGCAGGTAAGTCTCTAGCATGGATGTCCGAAGCAAACACCCAAGAATTGTCTTCCTGACCATAACCTTCCATTTAACCAAATACGGAGTTTCCGTCTAGAAAAACGAGATCTAATATTTTTCAACCACATACCCAGATTGCCCTCAACCAAAACGGGTCAGGGGCACAGCGCAGGAAACCACTGGTCAACAAACCTCTTCAACAAGGACTTGTGGAACCGTTAGGTCTTAAATGTCCCGGAAGAAGCAAACAAAAAAGAAAAGGATTAATAATCTCCCTGATCATAAGGTCCATGAACCAGGCTTTTAAAATTTTGGAGATGCTACTCTTGGAAATTTTTTGAGGCAACCATACCAAGCCCCACTTTAACCGAGGACATAGTCCAGCCGGTTAGCAAACCGCGGGCCCTCTCCGAGAGAGGGAAACTCTCCACTACTGGTCCCAAATCAGTTGATAGCTCCACAACAGATTAACACCTGGACAGAAGAAAACCTCCGTTGTCTGAAAAATGAGGGTGAAACCCAGAATTCAGAAAAACGGAGACATCAAAGTAGCGAGCTAGCCCTATTTTAAGAGCAAACTCAGCCAAAGGAAAAAAAAGGACCCAGTACCTGATCGCAGCAAAAGATTTAATAAGTCTCCAAGTTGGTTT
>JARQOD010001911.1:0-87719 GCA_033576555.1 Oophaga sylvatica | reverse complement strand
AAGGGCCTGTATGCTCCGCAGCACAGTAAGAGGGCCTGTATGCTCCAGTGCCGCTGCAGCATATATAGAGGGCCTGTATGCTCCTGTGCTGCTGCAGCACAGTATAGAGGCCTGTATGCTCCTGTGCTGCTGCAGCACAGTATAGAGGGCCTTATGCTCCTGTGTTTGCTGCAGCATAGTATAGAGGGCCTGTATGCTCCTGTGCTACTGCAGCTAGTATAGAGGGCCTGTATGCTTCTGTGCTGCGCAGCACAGTATAGAGGGCCTGTATGCTTCTGTCTGCTGCAGCACGTATAGAGGGCCTGTATGCTCCTGCAGCACAGTATAGAGGGCCTATATGCTCCTGCAGCACAGTATAGAGGGCCTGTATGCTCCTGCAGCACAGTATAGAGGGCCTGAATGCTCCCGTGGTGCTGCAGCACAGTATAAGAGGGCCTGTATGCTCCTGTGCTGCTGCAGCATAGTATAGAGGCCTGTATGCTCCTGTGCTGCTGCAGCACAGTATAGAGGGCCTGTATGCTCCTGTGCTGCTGCAACACAGTATAGAGGGCCTGTATGCTCCTGTGCTGCTGCAGCACAGTATAAAGGGCCTGTATGCTCCTGTGCCGCCGCAGCACAGTATAGAGGGCCTGTATGCTCCTGTGCTGCCGCAGCACAGTAATAGAGGGCCTGTATGCTCCTGTGCCGCCGCAGCATAGAATAGAGGGCCTGTATGCTCCTGAGCTGCCGCAGCACAGTATAGAGGGCCTGTATGCTCCTGTGCTGCTGCAGCACAGTATAGAGGGCCTGAAATGCTTCTGTGCTGCTGCAGCATAGTAAAGAGGGCCTATATGCTCCTGCAGCACATAAAGAGGCCTCTATGCTCCTGTGGTGCTGCAGCACAGTATAGAGGGCCTGTATGCTCCTGTGCCGCCGCAGCACAGTATAGAGGGCCTGTATGCTCCTGTGCTGCCGCAGCACAGTGTAGAGGCCTGTATGCTCCTGTGCCGCCGCAGCATAGTATAGAGGGCCTGTATGCTCCTGAGCTGCCGCAGCACAGTATAGAGGGCCTGTATGCTCCTATGCTGCTGCAGCACAGTATAGAGGGCCTGTATGCTTCTGTGCTGCTGCAGCATAGTATAGAGGGCCTATATGCTCCTGCAGCACAGTATAGAGGGCCTGATGCTCCTGTGGTGCTGCAGCACAGTATAGAGGGCCTGTATGCTCCTGTGCTGCTGCAGCATAGTAAGAGGGCCTGTATGCTCCTGCAGCACAGTAAGAGGGCCTGAATGCTCCTGTGTGCTGCAGCACAGTATAGAGGGCCTGTATGCTCCTGTCAGGAGTCGAACCCAGTAGTCTTGTCCACTGGCCAGCAGCTCTACCATCTGAGCTATTCTGCTGGCTGCAAAGTTCCTTGCTGAACCCAGATACCATTGACTGTTCTTCTGATTGGCTACACCTAGTGCTCTCTTGATTGGGCCTCTGATTGCCAATTACACACCCTATATAAACCGGCCCTGTGGGTGTGTCATTGCGAGATTATTGTGCTTCCAGCCTTTAGTCAAGCTCTTTCTCCTGCTGTTCCTGCTGCTACAAACACTGCTCTCCTGTGTACCGACCTCCTGCTGCCACCTGACTACGTTATCTGCCTGCTCCTCTGCTACCGAACTGCCTTTCCTGTGTACCGACCTCCGGCTGGCCACCTGACTACTTATTTGCCTGTTCCTGCTGCTACAAACACTGCTCTCCTGTGTACCGACCTCCGGCTGCCACCTGACTACGTTACCTGCCTCTGCTTCCCCTAGTGTTTGCAGTAACATCGGCTCCAACCCAGACGGGATCCTGACAGAATAATCTCGCATCAAAATGGAGTCCGCTGTGAACACCCTGAGGCGGCAAGTTACGGAGCTTCAAAGTTTTTGTACTGACTCTCAAGGAAAATATGCCAAGTTACAAACTGATTTCACGGCGATACAACAGGAAGTAATTGAGCTACAAAAACAACTACTGGACGTGCACAATTCAGGGTCCGAATCAAACGCGCGGCTGCCGCTGCCTGCAAAGTTCAGTAGGGATCGCAAGCAGTACCGAGGATTCCTCAATCAATGCCGCATATACTTCCAGATGCAACCTGCTCCCTTTACCAGTGAGAGGAAGAAAGTTTTTTTCATGATAAATCTCCTGACGGATGAAGCTCTTGCTTGGGCTTCACCTTATGTAGAAAAGGACTATGCCCTTCTTAATGACCTGGAAGCTTTCATCGCAGCTATGAATCAAGTTTTTGATGACCCAAACCGCTGTGCCACAGCAGAAACCAAATTACATAATTTGCGCCAAGGACGTCGCTCTGTTGCGGAATATACATCGGAGTTCCGTCGCTGGGTGGCCGACACCACCTGGAATCCAGCGGCCCAGAGAAGTCAATTTCGACGAGGGTTATCAGAACCAGTGAAAGATGAGCTTGCCAGGGTTGAGACCCTGACCAGTTGGAGGACTTTATTCAACTATGTATCCGGATTGACCAGAGACTTACTGAAAGGAGAAAAGAGAGACTGCGAGCACTTGGGAATAGCCCTGGCTTCTCATTTTCAGCATCAGACCACCAAGAAAAGACGCAAGTTGTGTCTGAACCGATGCAGATCGACGTCATCCGAAGACCACTCTCTGCACAGGAGAAGGAGAGGCGACGTGCAGAACATCTCTGCCTCTATTGTGGGGACCCTGGACACTATGCCATCAACTGTCCTAACAAAAGGACTATAGCCTTTACCAACAACAGGTCTGCCAGCAATACGGACCTTTCTCAGCAGTCGGATTCCATCTTGCAGACTATCTCATCAGTAACGCCAGAAATAGACAAAATACATACCACATCATCTCATTTTGTAATCCCCATTCAGGTTGTAATGGGCACCCAAAAAATACAATGCTCTGCCCTGTTGGATTCGGGAGCAGGAGGAAATTTTATGGACTTAAAATTTACACGTGATAATAATATTTCCAGTAGGACCAAATCCACACCAATTGAAATGGAAACTGTGGATGGATCACCTTTGTCTTCTGGACCTGTCACGCATGAGACAATCGAACTGGAGATTTGTATCGACCCGGATCATCATGAAGCTGTCAGTTTCCACCTTATTTCATCTCCGAAATTTCCGGTTATTCTAGGGATCCCCTGGTTTTCAGTCCATAACCTTCTATCAACTGGGCATCAAGGACCATCACCTTTCCATCTGACTACTGTAAGAATAATTGTCATAAGGAACCCCCTGTTCTCCAACAAGTCCAAATCTCTGAGATTTCGCATGAGAAGGAAGAGAAACTACCACCTCAATATCAGCAGTTCTCTGATGTCTGCAGTAAGAAGAAAGCAGATCAATTACCTCCTCACCGTCCTTACGACTGTCCCATTGAATTGCTGCCAGGAGCAACCATTCCATTTGGACGGATTTACAATCTTTCCGAACCTGAATTGAAGGTATTAAGAAAGTTCCTGGATGAAAATTTAGAGAAAGGCTTTATTCGACCTTCCACATCCTCAGCTGGGGCACCCCTGTTCTTTGTTGAAAAGAAAGACCCACTCTGCGGCCATGTATTGACTACAGAGAGATGAATAATATCACTGTCAAGAATCGCTACCCGCTACCCTTGATTCCTGAACTATTTGAGAGACTCCGTTCTGCGAAAATCTTTACGAAGCTGGATCTTAGAGGGGCTTACAACCTCATACGGATTCGCCCAGGAGATGAGTGGAAGACCGCCTTCAGAACGAGATATGGACATTTTGAATCTCTTGTTATGACCTATGGCCTTAGCAATGCCCCAGCCACCTTTCAACATTTATTAATGATGTATTTCGAGATTTCTTGGACCAATTCGTTGTGGCTTATCTCGATGACATTCTTATATTTTCAGACACCTTGGAAGAGCATCGCAGGCACGTCCAGTTAGTCTTGGAACGACTACAGGAGAACCATCTCTACATTAAACTTGAAAATGTGAGTTTGAACAAACCAGTATCCAATTTCTGGGATATTTCATCTCCCCAGAAGGTCTGAGCATGGATCCCGGCAAAATCAATGCTGTAGTGGACTGGCCTGTTCCAAGAAATTTAAAAGACGTCCAGCGTTTCATAGGATTTGCAAATTTTACCGAAAATTTATAAAGAACTTTTCACGGATCATACTTCCAATTACTACACTAACAAAAAAGACCAAAGCATTTTTCTGGTCTCCGAGGCACAGGAGGCTTTTGACAAGTTGAAAACTCTTTTACGTCTGCTCCATTGTTAGTACACCCAAATCCTGAATTGCCATTTACTGTCGAAGTGGACGCCTCGGACTCTGCAGTGGGAGCCATTCTGTCTCAGCGAGTTGGGGACAAGATGCAACTTCACCCATGTGCGTTTCTTTCCCACACCATGTCATCTGCAGAAAAGAACTACGACATTGGTAACAAAGAACTGTTAGCCATTAAAGTTGCCTTCTCCGAGTGGAGACATCTGGAAGGTGCCAATCACCCTGTGACTGTCCTCACGGACCACAAGAATCTTGAATTCCTCCGTACAGCAAAAAGATTGTCTGCAAGACAAGCATGATGGGCCTTATTTTTCTCAAGATTCAATTTTATAATCTCTTACCGGCCTGGTTCAAGAAATGGCAAGGCTGACGCCCTGTCCAGGATGTGTTCGAACCTCAGGAGAGGTCTAGTAATGATGATACAATTCTAGGCCCTAAAAAATTTTTTGGGAATATTGCACTCTAGAGGACTAGGTAATAGAATTAAAGATGGATATCAAGAGGACTCTTTCCTTAACCATCCTTCGGAAGACGTCGATCTTTCATTCAAAGAGGGGTTTTGGATGCAGAAACACCAAATATATGTACCTGAATCTTCTCGCCTTGAAGTCCTCAAAAGTGTCCATGATTCTAAACTGGCAGGACATCCTGGAGTTGCAAAAACACAAGACTACTACTTCGTTTCTTTTGGTGGCCTAATTGTAGGAAGGACGTGAGGAAATATGTTTCAACCTGTTTAAACATGCGCACGAAACAAGACCCCACGATCGTCTCCTCTAGGACTCTTGCAACCACTCCCAGTTCCATCCAGGCCTTGGGGATCTATTTCCATGGATTTTATTGTGGAACACCCCCTTCCAAACAGATGACCGTCATCCTTGTCATAGTGGACCGACTCACAAAAATGGCCCACTTTATTCCAACTGAAGGAATTCCTACTGCTGAAAAAACTGCAGAACTGATGATCAAAGAGGTATTCAGGTTACATGGAATTCCTGACAGCGTGGTGTCTGACAGAGGCGTTCAGTTTACATCAAAATTTTGGAAGAGTTTCTGTACAGCCTTGGGAGTCACGGTGAATCTTTCTACCGCTTTTCCATCCTCAGTCCAATGGCCAGACGGAGAGGACGAACCAGACTTTGGAGCAATACCTCCGTTGCTTCATTTCCTATCTTCAGGATGACTGGGTGGACTATTTACCAACAGCAGAGTTTGCCTACAACAACTCCATACATAGCGCTACATCTCAAACCCCATTTTTTGCTAATTATGGAGTACATCCAGTATTTATCCCTAATCTGCCAGTGAACACTCCCATTCCTGCTGTTAATGACAGGCTTACAAAATTACAGGAATCCCAGAAGGAATTATCAGAGATATTGCTCAAGACCCAGGAAGTATATAAGGAAGCAGCAGATAAACATCGAGAGTGCCCCCTGCTCTTCAGGTTGGAGACAAAGTTTGGCTGTCCACTAAAAACCTTAAGACACATGTGCCATCCTCCAAATTGGGTCAGAAATTCATTGGACCTTTTCAAATTTCTGCAAAAATTAACCAGGTTGCTTTTCGTTTAAAACTTCCCAACAATCTAAAGATTCATCCAGTGTTTCACATATCCTTGCTCAAACCCTTCTGTGAAAACCCGTTTCCAGGAAGAATTCAGCCACCTCCTCCACCAGAAAGGATCCGTGGTGAAGAAGAATACATTGTGGATAAGATTCTCGACTCCCGAAAATTCAGAGGTAAACTGCAGTATCTGGTGCAGTGGAAGGGTTACGGACCAGAGGAAAATTCATGGGAACCAAGGGACAACGTCCATGCTCCTAGACTAACAAGAGCCTTTCATCAGAGGTACCCGATAAGCCAGCTCCTGAGATGTCCAGAGGCCATCCTGGAAGGAGGGGAGTACTGTCAGGAGTCGAACCCAGTACGTCTTGTCCACTGGCCAGCAGCTCTACCATCTGAGCTATTCTGCTGGCTGCAAAGTTCCTTGCTGAACCCAGATACCATTGACTGTTCTTCCTGATTGGCTACACCTAGTGCTCTCTTGATTGGGCCTCTGATTGCCAATTACACACCCTATATAAACCTGGCCCTGTGGGTGTGTCATTGCGAGATTATTGTGCTTCCAGCCTTTAGTCAAGCTCTTTCTCCTGCTGTTCCTGCTGCTACAAACACTGCTCTCCTGTGTACCGACCTCCTGCTGCCACCTGACTACGTTATCTGCCTGCTCCTCTGCTACCGAACTGCCTTTCCTGTGTACCGACCTCCGGCTGCCACCTGACTACGTTATTTGCCTGTTCCTGCTGCTACAAACACTGCTCTCCTGTGTACCGACCTCCGGCTGCCACCTGACTACGTTACCTGCCTCTGCTTCCCCTAGTGTTTGCAGTAACATCGGCTCCAACCCAGACGGGATCCTGACAGCTCCTGTGCTGCTGCAGCATAGTATAGAGGGCCTGTATGCTCCTGCAGCACAGTATAGAGGGCCTGTATGCTCCTGCAGCACAGTATAGAGGCCCTGTATGCTCCTGCAGCACAGTATAGAGGCCTGTATGCTCCTGCAGCACAGTATAGAGGGCCTGTATGCTCCTGCAGCACAGTATAGAGGGCCTGTATGCTCCTGCAGTACAATATAGAGGGCCTGTATGCTCCTGCAGCACAGTATAGAGGGCTTGAATGCTCCTGTGGTGTTGCAGCACAGTATAGAGGGCCTGTATGCTTCTGTGCTGCTGCAGCACAGTATAGAGGGCCTGTATAACTCCTGTGCTGCTGCAGCACAGTATAGAGGGCCTGTATGCTCCTGCAGCACAGTATAGAGGGCCTGTATGCTTCTGTGCTGCTGCAGCACAGTGTAGAAGGCCTGTATGCTCCTGTGCTGCTGCAGCATAGTATAGAGGGCCTGTATGCTCCTGCAGCACAGTATAGAGGGCCTGTATGCTCCTGCAGCACAGTATAGAGGCCCTGTATGCTCCTGCAGCACAGTATAGAGGGCCTGTATGCTCCTGCAGCACAGTATAGAGGGCCTGTATGCTCCTGCAGCACAGTATAGAGGGCCTGTATGCTCCTGCAGTACAATATAGAGGGCCTGAATGCTCCTGTGGTGCTGCAGCACAGTATAGAGGGCCTGTATGCTCCTGTGCTGCTGCAGCATAGTATAGAGGGCCTGTATGCTCCTGCAGCACAGTATAGAGGGCCTGTATGCTCCTGCAGCACAGTATAGAGGCCCTGTATGCTCCTGCAGCACAGTAAGAGGGCCTGTATGCTCCTGCAGCACAGTATAGAGGGCCTGTATGCTCCTGCAGCACAATATAGAGGGCCTGTATGCTCCTGCAGCACAGTATAGAGGGCTTGAATGCTCCTGTGGTGTTGCAGCACAGTATAGAGGGCCTGTATGCTTCTGTGCTGCTGCAGCACAGTATAGAGGGCCTGTATGCTCCTGTGCTGCTGCAGCACAGTATAGAGGACCTGTATGCTCCTGCAGCACAGTATAGAGGGCCTGTATGCTTCTGTGCTGCTGCAGCACAGTGTAGAAGGCCTGTATGCTCCTGTGCTGCTGCAGCACAGTATAGAGGGTCTGTATGCTCCTGTGCTGCTGCAGCACAGTATAGAGGGCCTGTATGCTCCTGTGCTGCTGCAGCACAGTATAGAGGGCCTGAAAGCTCTGTGCTGTCTGCAGCACATTTAAGAGGGCCTGTATGCTCCTGTGCTGCTTGCAGCACAGTATAGAGGGCATGTATGCTCCTGTGCCGCCGCAGCACAGTATAAGGGCCGTATGCTCTGTGCTGCCGCAGCACAATAAAGAGGGCTTGTATGTTCCTGTGCCGCCGCAGCATATATAGAGGGCCTGTATGCTCCTGAGTTTGGCCGCAGCACAGTATAGAGGGCCTGTATGCTCCTGTCTGCTGCAGCACAGTATAGAGGGCCTGTATGCTTCTGTGCTGCTGCAGCATAGTATAGAGGGCCTATATGTTTCCCTGCAGCAACAGAAAAGAGGGCCTGTATGCTCCGCAGCACAGTAAAAGAGGGCCTGAATGCTCCTGTGCGCTGCAGCATAGTATAGAGGGCCTGTATGTTTCCTGCAGCCACAGAAATAGAGGGCCTGTATGCTCCAGCATCACATAAGAGGGCTTGTATGCTCCTCCCAGCACATTATAGAGGCCTTTTATGCTCCTGCAGCACAGTATAGAGGGCCTGTATGCTCCTGCAGAAACAGTATAGAGGGCCTGAAATGCTCCTGCAGCACAGTATAGAGGGCCTGATGCTCCTGTTGTGCTGCAGCACAGTATAGAGGGCCTGTATGCACCTGCAGCACAGTATAGAGGGCCTGTATGCTCCTCCCAGTACAGTATAGAGGGCCTGTATGCTCTGTGCTGCTGCAGCATAGTATACGGGGCCTCTATGCTCCTGCAGCACAGTATAGAGGGCCTGTATGCTCCTGCAGAAACAGTAAGGAGGGCCTGTATGCCCCCTGCAGCACAGTATAGAGGGCCTGTATGCTCCTGCAGTACAGTATAGAGGGCCTGTATGCTCCTGCAGCACAGTAAAGAGGGCCTGAATGCTCCTGTTGTGCTGCAGCACAGTATAGAGGGCCTGTACTGCCCCTGCAGCACAGTATAGAGGGCCTGTATGCTCCTGCAGCACAGTATAAAGGCCTGTATGCATCTGTGCTGCTGCAGCATAGTATAACGGGGCCTCTATGCTCCTGCAGCACATAGTATAGAGGGCCTGTATGCTCCTGCAGCACAATATAGAGGGCCTGTATGCTGTTTGCAGCACAGTATAGAGGGCCTGTATACTCCTGCAGCACAGTATAGAGGGCCTGTATGCTCCTTGTCCTGCAGCACAGTATAGAGGCCTGTATGCTCCTGTGCTGCTGCAGCACAGTATAGAGGGCCTGTATGCCATGCAGCACAGTAAAGAGAGCCTGATGCTCCTGGGGCACTGTAGCACAGTATAGAAGGCCTGTATCCTCTTGTGCTGCTGCAGCATAGCAATAGGGGGCCTGTATGCTCCTGTGCCGCTGTAGCACAGTATAGAAGGCCTGTATGCTCCTGTGCTGCTGCAGCAAGTATAGAGGGCCTGTATGCTCCTGTGCCGCTGCAGCACAGTATAGAGGGCCTGTATGCTCCTGTGCTGCTGCAGCACAGTATAGAGGGCCTGTATGCTCCGGCAGCACAGTATAGTGGCCTGTATGCTCCTGTGCCGCTGCAGAAACATTATAGAAGGCCTGTATGCTCCTGTGCTGCTGCAGCACAGTATAGAGAGCCTGTATGCTCCTGCAGCACAGTATAGAGGGCCTGTATGATCCTGCCGCACAGTATAGAGGGCCTGTATGCTCCTCCAGCACAGTATAGAAGGCCTGTATGCTCCTGCAGCACACTATAGAGGGCCTGTATGCTCCTGACGCAGCACAGTATAGAGGGCCTGTATGTGCTCTGCAGCACAGTATAGAGGGCCTGTATGCTCCTGTGTGCTGCAGCACAGTATAGAGGGCCTGTATGCTCGGCTGCTGCAGCACAGTATAGATGGCCTGTATGCTCCGGCTGCTGCAGCACAGTATAGAGGGCCTGTATGCTCCTGTGCTGCTGCAGCAGTATAGAGGGCCTGTATGCCCTTCCCGCAGCACAGTATAGAGGGCCTGTATGCTCTGGCTGCCAGCACAGTATAGAGGCTTGTATGTTCCTGTGCAGCACATATATAGAGGGCCTGTATGCTCCTGCAGCACAGTATAGAGGGCCTGTATGCTCCTGTGCTGCTGCAGCACAGTATAGAGGGCCTGTATGCTTCATGTGCTGCTGCAGCATCAGTATAGAGGGCCTTATGCTCCTGGCGCTGCAAAAGAGGGCCTGTATGCTCTGCAGCACAGTAATAGAGGGCCTGTATGCTCCTGTCTGCTGCAGCATAGTATAGAGGGCCTGTATGCTCCTGCAGCACAGTATAGAGGGCCTGTATGCTCTGCAGCACACAGTATAGAGGGCCTGTATGCTCCTGCAGCACAGTATAGAGGGCCTGTATGCTCCTGCAGCACAGTATAGAGGGCCTATATGCTCCTGCAGCACAGTATAGAGGGCCTGTATGCTCCTGCAGCACAGTATAGAGGGCCTGAATGCTCTGTTGTGCTGCAGCACAGTATAGAGGGCCTGTATGCCCTGCAGCACAGTAATAAGGGGCCTGTATGCTCCTGCAGCACAATATAGAGGCGTATCTCTGTGCTGCTGCAGCATCAGTATAGAGGGCCTTATGCTCCTGCAGCACAGTAATAGAGGGCCTGTATGCTCCTGCAGCACAGTATAGAGGGCCTGTATGCTCCTGCCGCACAGTATAGAGGCCTGTATGCTCCTCCAGACAGTATAGAGGGCCTGTATGCTCCTGCAGCACATATAGAGGGCCTGAATGCTCCTGTGGCCACACAGTATAGAGGGCCTGTATGCCCTGCAGCACAGTATAGAGGGCCTGTATGCTCCTGCAGCACAGTATAGAGGGCCTGTATGCTTTGTGCGCTGCAGCATAGTATACGGGCCTCTATGCTCCTGCAGCACAGTATAGAGGGCCTGTATGCTCCGTGCAGCACATATAGAGGGCCTGTATGCTCTGGCTGCAGCACAGTATAGAGGGCCTGTAATACTCCTGCAGCACAGTATAGAGGGCCTGTATGCTCCTGTGCTCCTGCAGCACAGTATAGAGGGCCTGTATGCTCCTGTGCTGCTGCAGCACAGTATAGAGGGCCTGTATGCTCATGCAGCCACAGTAAAGAGAGCCTGTATGCTCTGTGCCCTGTAGCACAGTATAGAAGGCCTGTATCCTCTTGTTGCTGCCGCAGCAAAGTATAGAGGGCCTGTATGCTCCTGTGCCGCTGTAGCACATGATAGAGGGCCTGTATGCTTCCTGTGCTGCTGCAGCATAGTATAGAGGGCCTGTATGCTCCTGTGCCGCTGGCATGCACAGTATAGAGGGCCTGTATGCTCCTGTGCTGCTGCAGCACAGTATAGAGGGCCTGTATGCTCCTGCAGCACAGTATAGTTGGCCTGTATGCTCCTGTGCCGCTGCAGCACATTATAGAGGCCTGTATGCTCCTGTGCTGCTGCAGCACAGTATAGAGGAGCCTGTATGCTCCTGCAGCACAGTATAGAGGGCCTGTATGCTCCTGCCGCACGAGTTAAAGGGCCTGTATGCTCCTCAGCACAGTATAGAGGGCCTGTATGCTCCTGCAGCACACTAAGAGGGCCTGTATGCTCCTGCAGACAGTAATTAGAGGGCCTGTATGCTCCTGCAGCACAGTATAGAGGGCCTGAATGCTCCTGGGTGCTGCAGCACAGTATAGAGGGCCTGTATGCTCCTGCAGCACAGTAAGAGGCCTGTATGCTCCGCACACAGTATAGGGGGCCTGTATGCTTCTTGCTGCTGCAGCGTAAATAGGGGCCTGTATGCTCCTGCAGCACAGTATAGAGGCCTGTATGCTCCCTGCGCACAGAAATAGGGCCTGAAATCCCTGCTGCAGCACAGTATAGAGGGCCTGTATGCTCCTGCAGCACAGTATAGAGGGCCTGTATGCTCCTGTGCTCCTGCAGCACAGAAATAGAGGGCCTGTATGCTCATGTGCCTGCGCAGCACAGTATAAGGGCCTGTATGCTCCTGTGCTGCTGCAGTATAGAGGGCCTGTTGCTCGTGCAGCACAGTAAAGAGGGCCTGTATGCTCCTGCAGCACAGTATAGAGGGCCTGTATGCTCCTGCAGCACAGTATAGAGGGCCTGTATGCTCCTGCAGCACAGTATAGAGGGCCTGTATGCTCCTGCAGCACAGTATAGAGGGCCTGTATGCTCCTGCAGCACAGTATAGAGGGCCTATATGCTCCTGCAGCACAGTATAGAGGGCCTGTATCCCTCTGAGGCACAGTATAGAGGGCCTGTATGCTTCTGTGCTGCTGCAGCATAGTATAGAGGGCCTGTATGCTCCTGCAGCACAGTATAAAGGGCCTGTATGCTCCTGCAGCACAATATAGAGGGCCTGTATGCTGCTGCAGCACAGTAAAGAGGGCCTGTAATGCTCCTGCAGCACAGTATAGAGAGCCTGTATGCTCCTGCAGCACAGTATAGAGGGCCTGTATGCTCCTGCCGCACAGTATAGAGGCCTGTATGCTCCTCCAGCACAGTATAGAGGGCCTGTATGCTCCTGCAGCACACTATAGAGGGCCTGTATGCTCCTGCAGTACAGTATAGAGGGCCTGTATGCTCCTGCAGCACAGTATAGAGGGCCTGTATGCTCCTGCAGCACAGTATAGATCGCCTGTATGCTCCTGCAGCACAGTATAGAGGGCCTGTATGCTTCTGTGCTGCTGCAGCGTAGTATAGGGGCCTGTAATGTGTGTCGACCCGCCACCACAATTGTGGATTACCAGGGCAATGGGGTACTCAGAGCCGAGCCCATGGAAGTCTATGGGGTTTTTGTCACAGGTACTGTGGCTCGGTCTGTGGCCCGGGCGGTCTGGCGTAGTTGGGGATATATTTACAGGGATTGATTTATGTACAGTTCGTGACGCCACCTGTAGTATTCTGGTAATTAGTACCAGCGCTGCTGTAATCTCTGAGGGGATGGTGAGGCAGCTAGATGTCGGGTCCCCTACAGGTGGGACTGGTCCCTCAAAGTCTATGGAGTTTGTGAAGTCGAGTGCAAATAAAGACACAGTCTCACACGGTCAGCGTCTTTCCATACCTTTACTTGTAAGATGTTCAAGCAGGTTCCAGGGAGGCTGATCCAAGGAGAGTGTATCTTGAGACAGCAGCTGGACAAGTTAGGGGCCTCCTTTAACTCCAATAAAACGAGTACAACCAGCCTGAAGCGTAGTTCCCTCAAATCTTCAGCTAATCTTTAGCTGTACCTGCCCAGTCAGCTTAGTGTTAGGGGCCTTCCTGTGAAGGAGCTGAATTCTTATTTTGTCCTGCAGAACTCCAAAGTCTTCACTCCCCCTGACCCCAGTTACGTACTGACTATAAGGGGCTTGTCTGCCGCGACCTAGGGTCCGGTAGATTCCTGGTTTTTCTTATCACTGTGCTTGAAACAACAGTGACCCTTCGGTCCCCAGTGACCGGTAGCAATGTGCTGGACTTCTGCAAATCCTGAAGCACTAATCCTATAAATCCACTTGCCTTTCGCCTTGTCCACGCTGGTAACATAAGCACTCAAACTAGCCAAGGGTCGAGCAGTCACTTCTTTCTTTTCCTTTCTACGAAGTTAGCCACAGATGCTCAGTTATCACAGGCAGGAGCACGTCTCTGAACCTGATACCGTCCTTTAGGCTAAGTTCACACGTTGCGGAATTGCCGCGGAAATTTCCGCGGCAATCCCGCACTTCTCCCGCAGGAAATACGCACGTTTTTTTATGCTGATTCCCGCCAGAATAATAGCGTTTTGCAAGCGTAATTAGCTTGCAGAATGCTAGCGTTTTCCTAGCGATCTGTAGCATCGCTTGGAAAACTGATTGACAGGTTGGTCACACGAGTCAAACATAGTGTTTGACACGTGTGACCAACTTTTACTATTGATGGCCGCCTATGTCGCATCAATAGTAAAAAGATCTAATGTAAAAATAATAAAAAAAATAATAAATAATGATATTCTCACCTTCCGGCGGCCCCGCAGCCTTCCCCGCCTTCAGCGACGCTCCCGGCAACTTCCGGTCCCAGGAGTGCTTTGCAACAAATCACACCGATGACGTAGCATCTCGCGAGACCGCATATGCCATCTGGGTGATTCTCGCAAAGCACTCTTGGGACCGGAAGTTGCCGGGGCGTCGCTGAAGGCGGGAAGGCTGCGGGGGCCGCGGGAAGGCTGCGGGGCCGCCGGAAGGTGAGAATATCATTATTTTTTATTTTAATTATTGTTTTACCAGGGATATGGTACCCAGGGCCTGGAGGAGAGTCTCCTCTGCTCCAGACCCTGGGTACCATCCGCACATGAACCGCTTACATTGCGCATAGTGGGCATAGCCACATGCGGAAAGTAAGCGGTTCAATGCATTCCTATGGCGGCGAATCACCGGCGGTTACGCTAAATTAATGAACATGTTTGCTATTTTTTCCGCAAAGCGTTTTTTTCGCGGAAAAAAAACGCAACATGTGGCCAAAACATGCGGAATCAATTAACATGTATAGGATGCTTAATGCTTGCGTTTTTATCGCGTTTTTTAACCGCGGAAAACCGCGGAAAAAAACCGCGAAAAAAACGCAATATTCCTGATCGTGTGCACTAGCCTTAGACAGGGATGCTGAAGACTTTCTGTACTAATACTTCCCTTTCCTTCAGTGTATGCTGATGAGGTGATACAGCTCTGACTAGACTAAGGTGTATCCAAACACCTATACCAGACTCCACGATATGAACTGGTGAATAAAGCAGTCTAGACTCCTTCCTCCCTCCAGACGTCTTCTCTCTCAGAAGTCTAGACACTCCATCCACACGTCCTCATGTCCGAAGACAGGAACTAGACTAATCACTCTAACACATAACTACCTTGACCACTCCCTCTAGAGTATACTCCACTACCCTAAGGGTGTGTCTAGTGTGTGTCGAGTGAATGAATATTTAGCATTAAAACTGCTGTCTCGCCACACACTCTCCAGGGTAACTACGTGTGCCTACCACCAGGGCTACACATTTGCTCCTGCAGCACAGTATAGAGGGCCTGTAATGCTCCTGCAGCACGTATAGAGGGCCTGTATGCTGCTGCAGCACAGTTATGAGGGCCTGTATGCTCCTGCAGCACAGTATAGAGGGCCTGTATGCTCCTGTGCTCCTGCAGCACAGTATAGAGGGCCTGTATGCTCATGTGCTGCTGCAGCACAGTATAGAGGGCCTGTATGCTCCTGTGCTGCTGCAGTATAGAGGGCCTGTATGCTCCTGCAGCACAGTATAGAGGGCCTGTATGCTCTTGCAGCACAGTATATAGGGCCTGTACGCTCCTGTGCTGCTGCAGCACAGTATAGAGGGCCTGTATGCTCCTGTACTCCTGCATCACAGTATAGAGGGCCTGTATGCTCCTGTGCCGCTGCAGCACAGTATAGAGGGCCTGTATGCTCCTGTGCCGCTGCAGCACAGTATAGAGGGCCTGTATGCTCCTGCAGCACAGTATAGAGGGCCTGTATGCTCCTGCAGCACAGTATAGAGGGCCTGTATGCTTCTGTGCTTCTGCAGCACAGTATAGAGGGCCTGTATGCTCCTGTGCTCCTGCAGCATAGTAAGAGGGCCTGTATGCTCCTGTGCCACTGCAGCATAGTATAAGGTCCTGTATGCTCCTGCAGCACAGTATAGAGGGCCTGAATGCTCCTGTGCTGCTGCAGCATAGTATAGAGGGCCTATATGCTCCTGTGCCGCTGCAGCACAGTATAGAGGGCCTGTATGCTCCTGTGCCGCCGCAGCATAGTATAGAGGGCCTGTATGCTCTGTGCCGCTGCAGCACAGTATGGAGGGCCTGTATGCTCCTGTGTCCTGCAGCACAGTATAGAGGGCCTGTATGCTCCTGTGCTGCTGCAGCATAGTATAGAGGGCCTGTATGCTCCTGTGCCGCTGCAGCATAGTATAGAGGGCCTGTATGCTCCTGTGCTCCTGCAGCACAGTATAGAGGGCCTGTATGCTCCTGTGCTGCTGCAGCACAGTATAGAGGGCCTGTATGCTCCTGCAGCACAGTATAGAGGGCTGTATGCTCCTGTGCTCCTGCAGCACAGTATAGAGGGCTGTATGCTCCTGCAGCACAGTATAGAGGGCCTGTATGCTCCTGTGCTCCTGCAGAAAAGTATAGAGGGCCTGTATGCTCCTGCAGCACAGTATAGAGGGCCTTTATGCTCCTACAGCACAGAATAGAGGGCATGTATGCTCCTGTGCTGCTGCAGCACAGTATAGAGGGCCTGTATGCTCCTGTGCTGCTGCAGTACAGTATAGAGGGCCTGTATGCTTCTGTGCTGCAGCAGCACGTATAGAGGGCCTGTATGCTCCTGTGCTGCTGCAGCACAGTATAGAGGGCCTATATGCTCCTGTGCTGCTGCAGCACAGTGTAGAGGGCCTGTATGCTCCTGCAGCACAGTATAAAGGGCCTGTATGCTTCTGTGCTGCTGCAGCACAGTATAGAGGGCCTGTACGCTCCTGTGCTGCTGCAGCACAGTATAGAGGGTCTGTATGCTCCTGTGCTGCTGCAGCATAGTATAGAGGGCCTGTATGCTTCTGTGCTGCTGCAGCACAGTATAGAGGGCCTGTATGCTCCTGTGCTGCTGCAGCACAGTATAGAGCGTCTGTATGCTTCTGTGCTGCTGCAGCATAGTATAGAGGGCCTGTATGCTTCTGTGCTGCTGCAGCTAGTCTAGAGGGCCTGTATGCTTCTGTGCTGCTGCAGCACAGTATAGAGGGCCTGTATGCTCCTGTGCTGCTGCAGCACAGTATAGAGGGCCTGTATGCTTCTGTGCTGCTGCAGCACAGTATAGAGGGCCTGTATGCTCCTGCAGCACAGTATAGAGGGCCTGTATGCTCCAGTGCCGCTGCAGCATAGTATAGAGGGCCTGTATGCTCCTGTGCTGCTGCAGCACAGTATAGAGGGCCTGTATGCTCCTGTGCTGCTGCAGCACAGTATAGAGGGCCTGTATGCTCCTGTGCTGCTGCAGCATAGTATAGAGGGCCTGTATGCTCCTGTGCTACTGCAGCATAGTATAGAGGGCCTGTATGCTTCTGTGCTGCTGCAGCACAGTATAGAGGGCCTGTATGCTTCTGTGCTGCTGCAGCACAGTATAGAGGGCCTGTATGCTCCTGCAGCACAGTATAGAGGGCCTATATGCTCCTGCAGCACAGTATAGAGGGCCTGTATGCTCCTGCAGCACAGTATAGAGGGCCTGAATGCTCCCGTGGTGCTGCAGCACAGTATAGAGGGCCTGTATGCTCCTGTGCTGCTGCAGCATAGTATAGAGGGCCTGTATGCTCCTGTGCTGCTGCAGCACAGTATAGAGGGCCTGTATGCTCCTGTGCTGCTGCAGCACAGTATAGAGGGCCTGTATGCTCCTGTGCTGCTGCAGCACAGTATAAAGGGCCTGTATGCTCCTGTGCCGCCGCAGCACAGTATAGAGGGCCTGTATGCTCCTGTGCTGCCGCAGCACAGTATAGAGGGCCTGTATGCTCCTGTGCCGCCGCAGCATAGAATAGAGGGCCTGTATGCTCCTGAGCTGCCGCAGCACAGTATAGAGGGCCTGTATGCTCCTGTGCTGCTGCAGCACAGTATAGAGGGCCTGTATGCTTCTGTGCTGCTGCAGCATAGTAAAGAGGGCCTATATGCTCCTGCAGCACAGTAAAGAGGGCCTCTATGCTCCTGTGGTGCTGCAGCACAGTATAGAGGGCCTGTATGCTCCTGTGCGCCGCAGCACAGTATAGAGGGCCTGTATGCTCCTGTGCTGCCGCAGCACAGTGTAGAGGGCCTGTATGCTCCTGTGCCGCCGCAGCATAGTATAGAGGGCCTGTATGCTCCTGAGCTGCCGCAGCACAGTATAGAGGGCCTGTATGCTCCTATGCTGCTGCAGCACAGTATAGAGGGCCTGTATGCTTCTGTGCTGCTGCAGCATAGTATAGAGGGCCTATATGCTCCTGCAGCACAGTATAGAGGGCCTGAATGCTCCTGTGGTGCTGCAGCACAGTATAGAGGGCCTGTATGCTCCTGTGCTGCTGCAGCATAGTATAGAGGGCCTGTATGCTCCTGCAGCACAGTATAGAGGGCCTGAATGCTCCTGTGGTGCTGCAGCACAGTATAGAGGGCCTGTATGCTCCTGTCAGGAGTCGAACCCAGTACGTCTTGTCCACTGGCCAGCAGCTCTACCATCTGAGCTATTCTGCTGGCTGCAAAGTTCCTTGCTGAACCCAGATACCATTGACTGTTCTTCCTGATTGGCTACACCTAGTGCTCTCTTGATTGGGCCTCTGATTGCCAATTACACACCCTATATAAACCTGGCCCTGTGGGTGTGTCATTGCGAGATTATTGTGCTTCCAGCCTTTAGTCAAGCTCTTTCTCCTGCTGTTCCTGCTGCTACAAACACTGCTCTCCTGTGTACCGACCTCCTGCTGCCACCTGACTACGTTATCTGCCTGCTCCTCTGCTACCGAACTGCCTTTCCTGTGTACCGACCTCCGGCTGCCACCTGACTACGTTATTTGCCTGTTCCTGCTGCTACAAACACTGCTCTCCTGTGTACCGACCTCCGGCTGCCACCTGACTACGTTACCTGCCTCTGCTTCCCCTAGTGTTTGCAGTAACATCGGCTCCAACCCAGACGGGATCCTGACAGAATAATCTCGCATCAAAATGGAGTCCGCTGTGAACACCCTGAGGCGGCAAGTTACGGAGCTTCAAAGTTTTTGTACTGACTCTCAAGGAAAATATGCCAAGTTACAAACTGATTTCACGGCGATACAACAGGAAGTAATTGAGCTACAAAAACAACTACTGGACGTGCACAATTCAGGGTCCGAATCAAACGCGCGGCTGCCGCTGCCTGCAAAGTTCAGTAGGGATCGCAAGCAGTACCGAGGATTCCTCAATCAATGCCGCATATACTTCCAGATGCAACCTGCTCCCTTTACCAGTGAGAGGAAGAAAGTTTTTTTCATGATAAATCTCCTGACGGATGAAGCTCTTGCTTGGGCTTCACCTTATGTAGAAAAGGACATGCCCTTCTTAATGACCTGGAAGCTTTCATCGCAGCTATGAATCAAGTTTTTGATGACCCAAACCGCTGTGCCACAGCAGAAACCAAATTACATAATTTGCGCCAAGGACGTCGCTCTGTTGCGGAATATACATCGGAGTTCCGTCGCTGGGTGGCCGACACCACCTGGAATCCAGCGGCCCAGAGAAGTCAATTTCGACGAGGGTTATCAGAACCAGTGAAAGATGAGCTTGCCAGGGTTGAGACCCCTGACCAGTTGGAGGACTTTATTCAACTATGTATCCGGATTGACCAGAGACTTACTGAAAGGAGAAAAGAGAGACTGCGAGCACTTGGGAATAGCCCTGGCTTCTCATTTTCAGCATCAGACCACCAAGAAAAGACGCAAGTTGTGTCTGAACCGATGCAGATCGACGTCATCCGAAGACCACTCTCTGCACAGGAGAAGGAGAGGCGACGTGCAGAACATCTCTGCCTCTATTGTGGGGACCCTGGACACTATGCCATCAACTGTCCTAACAAAAGGACTATAGCCTTTACCAACAACAGGTCTGCCAGCAATACGGACCTTTCTCAGCAGTCGGATTCCATCTTGCAGACTATCTCATCAGTAACGCCAGAAATAGACAAAATACATACCACATCATCTCATTTTGTAATCCCCATTCAGGTTGTAATGGGCACCCAAAAAATACAATGCTCTGCCCTGTTGGATTCGGGAGCAGGAGGAAATTTTATGGACTTAAAATTTACACGTGATAATAATATTTCCAGTAGGACCAAATCCACACCAATTGAAATGGAAACTGTGGATGGATCACCTTTGTCTTCTGGACCTGTCACGCATGAGACAATCGAACTGGAGATTTGTATCGACCCGGATCATCATGAAGCTGTCAGTTTCCACCTTATTTCATCTCCGAAATTTCCGGTTATTCTAGGGATCCCCTGGTTTTCAGTCCATAACCCTTCTATCAACTGGCATCAAGGACCATCACCTTTCCATCTGACTACTGTAAGAATAATTGTCATAAGGAACCCCCTGTTCTCCAACAAGTCCAAATCTCTGAGATTTCGCATGAGAAGGAAGAGAAACTACCACCTCAATATCAGCAGTTCTCTGATGTCTGCAGTAAGAAGAAAGCAGATCAATTACCTCCTCACCGTCCTTACGACTGTCCCATTGAATTGCTGCCAGGAGCAACCATTCCATTTGGACGGATTTACAATCTTTCCGAACCTGAATTGAAGGTATTAAGAAAGTTCCTGGATGAAAATTTAGAGAAAGGCTTTATTCGACCTTCCACATCTCCAGCTGGGGCACCCCTGTTCTTTGTTGAAAAGAAAGACTCCACTCTGCGGCCATGTATTGACTACAGAGAGATGAATAATATCACTGTCAAGAATCGCTACCCGCTACCCTTGATTCCTGAACTATTTGAGAGACTCCGTTCTGCGAAAATCTTTACGAAGCTGGATCTTAGAGGGGCTTACAACCTCATACGGATTCGCCCAGGAGATGAGTGGAAGACCGCCTTCAGAACGAGATATGGACATTTTGAATCTCTTGTTATGACCTATGGCCTTAGCAATGCCCCAGCCACCTTTCAACATTTTATTAATGATGTATTTCGAGATTTCTTGGACCAATTCGTTGTGGCTTATCTCGATGACATTCTTATATTTTCAGACACCTTGGAAGAGCATCGCAGGCACGTCCAGTTAGTCTTGGAACGACTACAGGAGAACCATCTCTACATTAAACTTGAAAAATGTGAGTTTGAACAAACCAGTATCCAATTTCTGGGATATTTCATCTCCCCAGAAGGTCTGAGCATGGATCCCGGCAAAATCAATGCTGTAGTGGACTGGCCTGTTCCAAGAAATTTAAAAGACGTCCAGCGTTTCATAGGATTTGCAAATTTTTACCGAAAATTTATAAAGAACTTTTCACGGATCATACTTCCAATTACTACACTAACAAAAAAGACCAAAGCATTTTTCTGGTCTCCGGAGGCACAGGAGGCTTTTGACAAGTTGAAAACTCTTTTTACGTCTGCTCCATTGTTAGTACACCCAAATCCTGAATTGCCATTTACTGTCGAAGTGGACGCCTCGGACTCTGCAGTGGGAGCCATTCTGTCTCAGCGAGTTGGGGACAAGATGCAACTTCACCCATGTGCGTTTCTTTCCCACACCATGTCATCTGCAGAAAAGAACTACGACATTGGTAACAAAGAACTGTTAGCCATTAAAGTTGCCTTCTCCGAGTGGAGACATCTTCTGGAAGGTGCCAATCACCCTGTGACTGTCCTCACGGACCACAAGAATCTTGAATTCCTCCGTACAGCAAAAAGATTGTCTGCAAGACAAGCATGATGGGCCTTATTTTTCTCAAGATTCAATTTTATAATCTCTTACCGGCCTGGTTCAAGAAATGGCAAGGCTGACGCCCTGTCCAGGATGTGTTCGGAACCTCAGGAGAGGTCTAGTAATGATGATACAATTCTAGGCCCTAAAAATTTTTTGGGAATATTGCACTCTAGAGGACTAGGTAATAGAATTAAAGATGGATATCAAGAGGACTCTTTCCTTAACCATCCTTCGGAAGACGTCGATCTTTCATTCAAAGAGGGGTTTTGGATGCAGAAACACCAAATATATGTACCTGAATCTTCTCGCCTTGAAGTCCTCAAAAGTGTCCATGATTCTAAACTGGCAGGACATCCTGGAGTTGCAAAAACACAAGACTTACTACTTCGTTTCTTTTGGTGGCCTAATTGTAGGAAGGACGTGAGGAAATATGTTTCAACCTGTTTAACATGCGCACGAAACAAGACCCCACGATCGTCTCCTCTAGGACTCTTGCAACCACTCCCAGTTCCATCCAGGCCTTGGGGATCTATTTCCATGGATTTTATTGTGGAACTACCCCCTTCCAAACAGATGACCGTCATCCTTGTCATAGTGGACCGACTCACAAAAATGGCCCACTTTATTCCAACTGAAGGAATTCCTACTGCTGAAAAAACTGCAGAACTGATGATCAAAGAGGTATTCAGGTTACATGGAATTCCTGACAGCGTGGTGTCTGACAGAGGCGTTCAGTTTACATCAAAATTTTGGAAGAGTTTCTGTACAGCCTTGGGAGTCACGGTGAATCTTTCTACCGCTTTCCATCCTCAGTCCAATGGCCAGACGGAGAGGACGAACCAGACTTTGGAGCAATACCTCCGTTGCTTCATTTCCTATCTTCAGGATGACTGGGTGGACTATTTACCAACAGCAGAGTTTGCCTACAACAACTCCATACATAGCGCTACATCTCAAACCCCATTTTTTGCTAATTATGGAGTACATCCAGTATTTATCCCTAATCTGCCAGTGAACACTCCCATTCCTGCTGTTAATGACAGGCTTACAAAATTACAGGAATCCCAGAAGGAATTATCAGAGATATTGCTCAAGACCCAGGAAGTATATAAGGAAGCAGCAGATAAACATCGGAGAGTGCCCCCTGCTCTTCAGGTTGGAGACAAAGTTTGGCTGTCCACTAAAAACCTTAAGACACATGTGCCATCCTCCAAATTGGGTCAGAAATTCATTGGACCTTTTCAAATTTCTGCAAAAATTAACCAGGTTGCTTTTCGTTTAAAACTTCCCAACAATCTAAAGATTCATCCAGTGTTTCACATATCCTTGCTCAAACCCTTCTGTGAAAACCCGTTTCCAGGAAGAATTCAGCCACCTCCTCCACCAGAAAGGATCCGTGGTGAAGAAGATACATTGTGGATAAGATTCTGGACTCCGAAAATTCAGAGGTATAAACTGCAGTATCTGGTGCAGTGGAAGGGTTACGGACCAGAGGAAAATTCATGGGAACCAAGGGACAACGTCCATGCTCCTAGACTAACAAGAGCCTTTCATCAGAGGTACCCGATAAGCCAGCTCCTGAGATGTCAGAGGCCATCCTGGAAGGAGGGGAGTACTGTCAGGAGTCGAACCAGTACGTCTTGTCCACTGGCCAGCAGCTCTACCATCTGAGCTATTCTGCTGGCTGCAAAGTTCCTTGCTGAACCCAGATACCATTGACTGTTCTTCCTGATTGGCTACACCTAGTGCTCTCTTGATTGGGCCTTGATTGCCAATTACACACCCTATATAAACCTGGCCCTGTGGGTGTGTCATTGCGAGATTATTGTGCTTCCAGCCTTTAGTCAAGCTCTTTCTCCTGCTGTTCCTGCTGCTAAAACACTGCTCTCCTGTGTACCGACCTCCTGCTGCCACCTGACTAGACGGTTATCTCGCGCACTGCTACTTAGGCTGATGCCGAACTGCCTGTTTCCTGTGAATATCCTGTAGCTCCGGCTGCACAGCCATAGAGGCTGACCTGCTGCCTAGTATTGAGCCTGTATGCTCCTGCAGCTACAGAAAGGCTGTATGCTCGCAGCACATTAGCAGCTCTGAGCACAGTATGGTGTATTCCGTGCAGCACTTACGGGCTGTCCCTGACTACAGTTAGGCCTGATCTCCTGCTGTCACCATAAGGGGCCTGTTGTTGCAGTCAGACATATGCCTGCTCGCACCATGAGGGACCTGTAAGCTCCTGTGCTGCTGCAGCATAGTATAGAGGGCCTGTATGCTCCTGGCAGCACAGTATAGAGGGCCTGTATGCTCCTGCAGCACAGTATAGAGGGCTGTCCTGTGTGTTACTTCTCTGCGGAGCACAGTATAGAGAGCCTGTATGCTCCTGCAGCACAGTATAGAGGGCCTGTATGCTCCTGCCGCACAGTATAGAGGGCCTGTATGCTCCTCCAGCACAGTATAGAGGGCCTGTATGCTCCTGCAGCACACTATAGAGGGCCTGTATGCTCCTGCAGTACAGTATAGAGGGCTGTATGCTCCTGCAGCACAGTATAGAGGGCCTGATGCTCTGTGGTGCTGCAGCAAGTATAGAGGGCTGTATGCTCCTGCAGCACAGTATAGATGCCTGTATGCTCCTGCAGCACAGTATAGAGGGCCTGTATGCTCTGTGCTGCTGCAGCGTAGTATAGAGGGCTGTATGCTCCTGCGTATAGAGGGCCTGTATGCTCCTGCAGCACAGTATAGAGGCCTGTATGCTCCTGTGCTCCTGCAGACAGTATAGAGGGCCTGTATGCTCCTGCAGCACAGTATAGAGGGCCTGTATGCTCCTGCAGCACAGTATAGAGGGCAGTATGCTCCTGTGCTGCTGCAGCACAGTATAGAGGGCCTGTATGCTCCTGTGCTGCTGCAGTCACAGTATAGAGGGCCTGTATGCTCTGTGCTGCTGCAGCACAGTATAGAGGGCCTGTATGCTCCTGTGCTGCTGCAGCACAGTATAGAGGGCCTGTATGCTCCTGTGCTGCTGCAGACAGTATAGAGGGCCTGTATGCTCCTTGCGCACAGTATAGAGGGCCTGTATGCTCTGTGCTGCTGCAGCACAGTATAGAGGGCCTGTATGCTCCGTGCTCTGCAGCACAGTATAGAGGGCTGTATGCTCCTGTGCTGCTGCAGCATAGTATAGAGGGCCTGTATGCTTCTGTCTGCTGCACACGTATAGAGGGCCTGTATGCTCCTGTGCTGCTGCAGCACAGTATAGAGGGCCTGTATGCTCTGTGCTGCGCACAGTAGTATAGAGGGCCTGTATGCTTCTGTGCTGCTGCAGCAAGTTAGAAGGGCCTGTATGCTCTGTGCTGCTGCAGCATATATAGAGGGCCTGTATGTCCTGCAGCACAGTATAGAGGGCCTGTATGCTCCTGGCAGCACAGTATAGAGGGCCTGTATGCTCCTGTGCTGCTGCAGCACAGTATAGAGGGCCTGTATGCTCTGTCCCTGCTGCACAAGTATAGAGGGCCTGTATGCTCCTGTGCCTGCAGCTGCACCAGTATAGAGGGCTGCTCCTGTTGCTGCAGCACAGTATAGAGGGCCTGTATGCTCCTGTGCTCAGCACAGTATAGAGGGCCTGTATGCTCCTGCGCACAGTATAGAGGGCCTGTTGCTCTGCAGACTTAGAGGCCTGATGCTCTGCAGACGTATAGAGGCTGTATGCTCCTGCGCACGATAGGGCTTATGCTCTGCGCACAGTATAGAGGGCTATGCTCCTGCAGACAGTATAGAGGGCTGTATGCTCTGTGTGCGCCAGTATAAGGGCCTTACTCTGTGCGCTGCAGCACATTAGAGGGCCTGTATGCTCCTGCGCAAGTATAGAGGCCTGATCTCCTGCACAGTATAAGGGCCTGTTGCTCTGTGCGCTGCGCACAGTTAGAGGCTGTATGTCTCAGACAGTATAGAGGGCCTGTATGCTCCCGCACAGTATAGAGGCCTGTATGCTCCTGCGACAGTTAGAGGGCCTGTTGCTCTGCAGCACATAGAGGCCTGATGCTCTTGCGCCACAGTATGAGGGCCTATGCTCCTGCGCACAAGTATAGAGGGCTGTATCTCGCGCAAGTATAGAGGCCTGTATGTCCTGGCGGCACAGATGGGCAGTATGCCTGTAGCTGCACACAGTATAGAGGGCCTGTTTGCTGCTGCAGCAAGTATAAGGCTGTATGTCTGCAGCAAGTATAGAGGGCTGTATCTCTGTGCTCTCAGCACAGTATGAGGGCCTTCCTGTCCTGCAGCAGATAGAGGCCTGATGCTCTGCACAGTATAAGGGCTTATGTCTCCGCAGCAAGTTAGAGGCCTTTGCTCGCAGCAAGTATAGAGGGCCTGTATGCTCCTTGCTGCTAGCCTGTGAGAAGGCCTGTATGCTCTGTCTCTCGCAAGTATGAGGGCCTATGTCCTTCCGCAATATAGAGGGCCTGTATGCTCCTGCAGCACAGATAGAGGGCTGTATGTCTGTGCTGCTGCAGACATTAAGGGCCTGTATGCTCTGCTGCCAGCACAGTATAGAGGGCCTGTATGTCCTGCAGCACAGTTAGGGCCTGTATGCTCGCGCACACATAAGAGGGTGTATGCTGTGCCGCAGCAAGTATAAGGCTGTATGCTCTGTGCTGCTGCGCACAGTATAGAGGGCCTGTATGCTCTGCAGCACAGTATAGAGGGCCTGTATGCTCTCAGTAGAGGCTGTATCCTCAACATAAGGGCCTGTTGCTCCTGCAGAGTATAGAGGGCCTGTATTCCCAACGTTGAGGGCTGTATGCTCGCTCTGAGATAGAGGGCTGTTGCTCCGTGCGCAGTATAGGGGCTTATTCTGAAGTTAGAGGCTGTATGCTTGCGCACAGTTAGGCCGTTGCTGCACAATATAGAGGGCTAGTCTGTGCTGCACAGATGACTGTATGCTCTGCAGCACAGTAAGAGCCTGTGCTCTGCGACATTAGAGGGTGTATCTCTGCCATATTAGAGGGCTTATGCCTGGTGCGCAAGTAAAGGGCCTTCTGCGCTAAGGCTGTATGCTCTGCAGAGTATAAGGGCTGTTCTGCAGCAAGTATGGGCTGTATGCTCTGGCTGGCCATAGAGGGCCTGTATGCCGGCTGCGGTAAAGGCGTATGTCCTGTGCCCGAGCCAGTATGAGGCGTATGCTCCTGCAGCCAGTATAGGCTGTTGCTCCTGCACAGTAAGGCTGTGCGCAACTAGAGCCTTATGCTCTCGACATAAGGGCTGTAGTCCTGCAGAAGTATAGGCCTATGTCCTTGCGAGCAAGTATAGAGGGCCTTATGCCTGCAGAAGTAGAGGCTGTAGCTCCGTGCGCGAGCAAGTATAGAGGGCCTTATGCCTGCCCAGCACGTATGAGGGCCTGTATGTCCTGGCGGCACAGTATAGAGGCTGTATGCTCCTGCGCTCAAGTATAGGGGCCTATCTCCTGCCAGAATAGAGGCTTATGCCCTGAGCACAGTATAAGGGCCTTATGCTCTGGCGCACCAGTATAAGGGCCTGTAGCTCCTGGCCAGTATAGAGGCTGTCTCTGGCACATAAGAGGCTTATGTCTCTGCAGCACAGTATAGAGGGCTGTATGCTCCTGTCCAGCAAGTAAGAGGGCCTGTATGCTCCTGCTGCAGAGTGAGGCCTGTATGTCCTGCCAGCCAGATGAGGGCTGTATGCTCCTGTGCGCCAGCATGTATAGAGGGCCTTTGTCTGTGCGCTGCAGACTAGGCCTGTATGCTCCGCAGCACAGTATAGAGGGCCTGTATGCTCTGTGTGCTGCAGCACAGTATAGAGGGCCTGTATGTCCTGTGCGCGCAAGTATAGAGGGCCTTATGCCTGTCGCTGCAGCAGTATAGGGCCGATTCGGCCTGAGCCAGTATAGGGGCCTTAGCCTGTGCTCTGCGACGTTGGGGCTATGCTCCTAGCACAGTGGGCCTATGCTCCTGTGCTCTGCAGCACAGTATAGAGGGCCTGTAGTCCTGCGCACATATAAGGCGAGCTCTTGCTCTGACAGTAGGGCTTAGCTCCGACAGTATAGCGATGCCCTGCCCGAAGGTGAGCCTGGTGCTGCCTTGAGCCGTAGTCTGTGTGGAGTCGTTGGGCCTATGCTTTGTTCTGCCCGTAGAGCCTGTATGCCTGTTGCTCAGCTGGGCCTATGCTTGCTGCTGAGACAGTTAGAGGGCTGTATGTCCTGCGCCAGATAGGCGTTTCGAAAGGGCCTTAGCTCCTGGCTGCAGCCGTTGAGGCCTGTAGCTCTGTGCTGCTGCGAATATAGAGGGCCTGTATGCTCTTGCGGCAGCAGATAGAGGGCCTGTATGCTGCTGCAGAAGTAGAGGCTGTATGCTTGCGCACAAGATAGAGGGCCTGTATGCTCTGTGCTGGCAGCAGTATAGAGGCCTGTATGCTCTGGCTGAGCCTTAGGAGGCCTGTATGCTCCTGCAGCACAGATAGAGGGCCTGATGCTCCGTGGTGCTGCAGCACAGTATAAGGGCCTGTTGCTCCTGCCGCAAGTAGAGGGCCTGTATGCAAGCACAGTATAGAGGGCCTGTATGCTCCTGCAGCACAGTATAGAGGGCCTGTATGCTTCTGTGCTGCTGCGCATAGTATACGGGGCCTCTATGCTCCTGCAGCACAGTATAGGGGCCCTGTATGCTCCTGCAGCACAGTATAGAGGGCCTGTATGCTGCTGCAGCACAGTATAGAGGGCCTGTATGCTCCTGCAGCACAGTATAGGGGCCTGTATGCTCCTGTGCCGCTGCAGCACAGTAGAAGGCCTGTATGCTCCTGTGCTGCTGCAGCATAGTATAGAGGGCCTGTATGCTCCTGTGCCGCTGCAGCACAGTATAGAGGGCCTGTATGCTCCTGCAGCACAGTATAGAGTGCCTGTATGTCCTGTGCTGCTGCAGCACAGTATAGAGGGCCTGTATGCTCCTGTGTGATGATACTGTAGCTCCATGTCTTGTGTGTTGCTAGATACAAACCCCCACCGTTTGCCAGCACAGGGCAAAGTTACCCCTCCCTCCTTCTCTCTGCAGCGCACTCGATCTCTCATCCCTCCACCTCAGGAATTTTCCTTTGTCTTCGCAAACCCTGCAAAAGTCCTATAGCAGCCATTTTGGAGATTCATTCTTTTTTGGAATAACACGGTGGGAGCATTCGCTAGAAACACGAAAGTTACTGTGTTGAACCATGCGCCGACGGGCATCGTTCCCGTGGTACTGGTAAACCCGTAACTCCAACAGAACCGAGAAATGGAATTCTCGGGTGCCCCATGAACTAGCCCACCCAAGTGTGGTCTCATTGGAACCCGTCATTTTAGATAAGATCATTGATAGGTCTGCCGTTATTCTGCAAGGTTCACAGGACGAGTTATGGACCTTATGATATTGCAGAGCTAAAACCATAGCTTGCAGCCAGGGGAGGGGCCCAGAAAACCGCCCTTTTGCGAGGTCAGAAGCTGACATGCATAAGTCTTGCAGTGAAGTTCCTTAGGCACTTTCTGCTGGTATGTCCTGAGTAAGAGATCTACCAATGAACTATGACGTGTGGCTCCTTCCCCCAGCCTGGCTTGTCTTGCCTGTAACTACCTGTGAGTGATTTTCATCTGTAAATCCTATTTTATTTTATAACTGCATCTGTACATAACGATATTGTCTCAGTTTGTTACATCTTCTTATATTATAAAAGCACTGCCTGTTTTTTAAGGAATAACCTATAAATTTATTAGTTTGTTTCTCCTGCTCTAAAAACGAATTTGCACGTGCCTGAAGCACTACGCTACTGTTTTGGGGTGCTACGGACCCTCTTGATAAATTGTTCATCAAAAGCCGTAGCTGGTGGCAGCTAAAAGGAAGGGGTGTAAGTGTTAATCTTTTTGGGTGACACTGGCAGTGACGGAGCGGGGTTTATAAGGGTACTGCCTGGCTGCAGCCAGGGAGGTATTTATAATTCCCTCACTGCAGCGTGCCCAATAGCCAGCACACATCCAAGTGACCGTCTGGCGACCAATTATCCTAGGTGCAGTTCCCTGACTGACCTGAGGATAAGGGGGGGGGGGGCGCCAGAGAGCTGCAAGTTCGTAAGTGGAAGTGGGATAATTAAAAATCCCTGCAGTTTACTGGGTCGGACGGCAGCAGCCATCGTGTGTGTGCGCGTTTTCGTCACATTTGCAGCACGGAGGGATCACAAGCCGTGATACCCCGGGCTACGTGTGGCGGACCGCGTGCCCGTTCCATCACATATTGGTGGCAGTGGTGGGATCACAAGCCGTGATACCCCGGGCTACCCTGTGGCAGACCGTGTGCCCGTTCATCACATATTGGTTTGGGAGCGGTGGGATTATAGAGCATTAGTGATCTGGTTTGAGCAATCATTCCATTCATTAAAAAACTTGCACGGTTCTTCAGGGACCTGCAGCTAAAGTTTTGGAGAACAGACTCAGTGTTTATTAGTCTGAGACAATTGTGTGTACTTGCGGTTACCCCCCCCTTCTCTTTGTTTTTTTATCCTATCTTTTATTTGGCAACCATGGCTACAAGAGGAGCAAGTTGGTTCGAAAAGCGAACAGGGACACTCTTGTGGGAATCTGCGTGTACCACGCCTTGACCACAAGAACCAAACCAAAGCCCGACTGGTCCAGGCCCTGAAGGAGCTGGGCGAGCATCGGAGCGTGGGAGGCGCAGGAGTCGGCCCAAGCCAAGGTGGTGCCGCAGTAGCAGAGGCCCAACCCCTGACTGCTTACACCCAGAGAGAGGTGGCCCTTACCTGCAGGCGGCCTGGAGGGACTCACCGCTGACAACCGGGAAAGAACGCCTGAGGCTGTCCAGCAAGCTCAAGAGAGAGCCGACCAGCGAGAGGCCAAACAGCGAGAGGCTGAGAGAGCCGAGCGCCAAGCCCCGCGAGAGGCCGAGCGGGAGGCTGAGAGGGCCGAGCGGGAGGCTGAGGGGCCGAGCGGGAGGCTGAGAGAGCCGAGCGGGAAGCTCAGAGAGCCCATGAACTGGAGCTGCTCAGACAAGGGGCCCAATGCCCTCCACAGCCCAGAGCGGTACACCCAGCAGCTCTCAGAGTCCCAAGCCCCGGCCCAGAGCACTTTCCCGTGCTGGAAAAGGAAGGAGACTTGGACACTTTTCTGCGGGCCTTTGAGAAAGTCTGCAGACAGTACCGGCTGCCTGCCGACCAATGGGCCAGGTACTTGACCCCGGGCTGAAGGGCAAAGCTTTGGAGGCGTTCGCTTCCTCGCACCAGATCAGACAGTGACTATGAGGCCATCAAGCAGGCCCTGATTGCCAAGTACCAGCTAACCCCTGAGGTATACCGAAGAAGTTCCGGAACCTCCAACGTGGCCCCACGACAGTTATAGCGATGTGGTGCAAGGACTCCGAACCACTTTGACCAGTGGATCCATGGACTGTCAGTTGACACCTATGAGGAGCTGAAAGACCTGATGATCAAAGACCAGTCCTGCATCTGTGCCCAGCTGAGGCCGACAGTTCATCCGGACCGAGAACCAGAGGACGCGGTCACAACAGCCCGGATCGCCGACAGTATGAGGCCAACGGAAACCCGAGGTGCGGAAGCCCGTCGCCACCCGCTGGGGAGGGGGTAAGCCTGCAACCAACCCCAGTGCCCCTGCCAGTCGTCCCTCTGGGGGCACTATCCCTTTGCCAGCGCCAGGCCCTACATCAGAACCCCGCCAGTGTTTCTCCTGTAAAAGGACTGGTCACATCAGCGCCACCTGTCCGGAGGGCAGAAGAACCCCCCAGCCAAGGCCTCGGGGCCCAACGCCTCTGTTCTTTTGGTGGGTGGTGTGGTGGGGAGGGTTGATGACAACGTGCAACCATCCGCGTGGGAGCCCGTCTTGCTACAGGCCTCAAGGACACCGGGGCTGAACGAACCCTCATCCGACCCGAACTGGCGGCCCTGGAGAGTTGATTCGGGGAAAACCTTAACTGTCACAGGATTGGGGGCGTCCACTACCCTTGCGATACCCCGAGTTTTCATTGACTGGGGTCCCGGGAGCGGGGTGAAGGAAGTGGGGGTGTCCGAAAACCTGCCCACTGATGTTTTATTGGGGACTGATCTGGGGAGGATGGTGGCGTACTATGTCCCTGACACCCCTTCCAATCTGATGATAAGGTTAACGTTAACCATGATGTTGATGTTGATGATGATGGGAAACTGATTGTGTTACCTGCTAATGCTTTGCGAAGTGATTATGCAACCGATAACCTTTCTTTCCCTAGGAATGTGTTGAGTGATGTATCTGTGCCATCTGAATCTGTTAACCCTTTCTCTGAAGTGGTAGATGTGTCCACAGGTAAGGAGCGTTCAGCCACGTCGCTCTGCGGAGTGAGACGGCTGAGGAACCCCTAGCAGGAGCAAGCGACAGTGCTCAAGGAAATGGGGAGGTGCATGGGAACCGGGAGGAAGGTGACGCCATGACAACTGACCGGGTGCCCCCGAGGAAGGTAACTGGCCCATAAGTAGCACTGCTCCTGAAGTGTTGGGGGGGGATGGGGAGGTAGAGCCCATAGCAGCGCAGGCTGATGGGTCTGTAGAAATCCCCGGGGAGACTGCATATGTAGCTGCTGTCACCCGCATCAGAGTGCCGGATCGCAGGTAGCGCCCTGCCATCTGGACCCTCCTCCGCTAGGAGAGACTGAACCAGAGGTGGACCCAGAGCCGGTCCCAGAGGGTCCCAGTGAGGAAGGGAACCCTGACGTCACTTCTGGCTGCCTTCAGCCAGGAGTTCCAGGCCGCTCTGCACTCAGATGCGAGCCTGGGGAACTTGAGGCACCTCGCCGAGACGCCCACCTCCGTGACTGATAAGGAGAGGGTTTTTCGGGGAACGAGGAAGGTTTGGTACCGGGAGACAGTACCCGGAGGTTCCAAAGGAGTGGTTGAGGGAAAAACAGCTGGTCGTCCCGCACCAGTTCCGAGGTGAGTTGTTGAGGATTGCCCATGAGATTCCACTTTTCTGGACACTTGGGGATTAGCAAAACTAAGGCACGGGTGTCTCAACACTTCTATTGGCCCAAGATGGGGACAGATGTGACTAACTACTGCCGCTCCTGTATCACCTGTCAAAGAGTGGGGAAGGCGGGGCTGCTCTTAAGGCTCCCTTGATCCCGTTTCCAGTGATAGAGGAGCCTTTCCAGAGGATCGCGGTGGACATTGTGGGCCCGCTGGCCGTCCCCAGCAGCTCTGGAAGCAATACATCCTGACTGTTTGGTAGACTACGCTACCCGGTACCCGGAGGCGGGAGCTCTGTCCTCAACTAGGGCAGATAAGGTGGGAGATGCACTGGTGACCATCTTTTCCGGGTAGGATTTCCCAGGAGATGCTTACCGATCAAGGGACCCAATTTATGTCTCGCCTAATGAAGGCTCTCTGCAGCAAAATGCAGGGGACGCGTATGGAATCGAGTGCGTATCACCCACAGACCAATGGTTTGTGTGAGCGCTTTAACGGTACCCTCAAACAGATGCTCCGCATGCTGGTTTAGACCCAGGGACGCGATTGGGAGCGTACCTCCCACACCTGCTATTTGCCTACAGAAAAGATCCCGCAGGCCTCGACGGGGTTCTCCCCCTTCGAGCTCCTGTATGGTAGGCGAGTCCGGGGACCCCTTGGGTTGATAAGAGAATCCTGGGAAGAGGAGCCAAACCCCACGGAAGTGTCCATCGTGGATTATGTCATGCGCTTTCCGCGACAAGATGCAGACCTGACGCAGTTGGTGCATGACAACATGACGCAGGCTCAGGCTGACCAGAAGCACTGGTACGACCAAACGCCCGGGAGCGGACCTACCAGGTGGGTCAAAAGGTGTGGGTGCTGGTCCCCCGTACCAAAGGATAAGCTTCAGGCAGCCTGGGAAGGCCGTACGTCGTGCACCAACAGCTCAACCCCGCCACCTACGTGGTCACGCTTGACCACACTCGGGGTAGGCGCAAGGCCTTCACGTCAACATGATGAAGGCCCATCACGAACGTGAAGCCTGCGTCCTAACCAGTCTGCAATCTGCCCCGGACGGGGAAGAGGATCCCCTCCCAGAATGCTGGCCCAAGCTAATGCCAATGGGTCCATTGAGGACATGGAGGTAAATGCCTCGCTAACCGTCTCCCAGCGGTTGCGTTGCGACCACTCTGGAACCCTTCCGGGCCGAGTTCAGAACCGACCCGGAAGGACCCAGTTGGCAGTCCACGAGGTGGGACACCGGGAATCACGCCCCGTTACGGCGGACACCTTATCGGAATCTTGAGGAAGTGCAGCAGATCATGCGCCAGGAGATCCATGAGATGTTGCAGCTGGGGGTGATCCGGCCGTCCAAAAGCGCGTGGGCCTCACCTGTAGTTCTCGTGCCAAAAAAGGATCGGACCACTCGTTTCTGCGTGGACTACAGGGGGCTCAACGCCATCACTCCCTCTGTTGCGCACCCAATGCCACGCATCGAGGATCTGCTGGAGGGGTTTTGGCGAATGCCAAGTACAAAACCATCATGATCTGAGCCGGGGATACTGGCAGATTCCCCTGAGCCCTGCGGCGCAGGAAAATCCGCCTTTATCACCCCTTTTGGACTGTACGAGTCCACGGTCATGCCTTTCGGCATGAAGAATGCCCCTGCCACTTTTCAGCGGATGGTCAACCCTGCTTCGGGGACTGGAGGAGTACGCTGTGGCGTACCTGGAGACATTGCCGTCTTCAGTTCCACCTGGGAGGAACACCTTCAGCATCTCCAGGAGGTGCTCAGCGTTTTCACCAGGCAGGTCTGACCATCAACCCGGGAAAATGCCAGATGGGCATGAGGGAGGTCCACTACCTGGGGCACCGGGTAGGTGGGGGTTCCATGAGTCCAGACCCCGAGAAAGTGGACGCGATCGTGTCCTGGCCCACCCCCAGGACCAAAAAGCAGGTGAAGTCCTTCCTGGGCACTGCGGGGTAATAAGGCGTTTCGTACCGAACTATAGCGCCATTGCAAAACCCTTGACGGACCTCACCAAGGGCGGTTCTACCCCAAACAGTCAACTGGACAGATGGCTGTGAGGCGGCATTCCGAGCTTTGAAACAGCCCGGGTGCAGCTCTCCAGTGTTGAAAGCCGTCGACAGCAGTCGGCCATTCCTGGTACAGACTGAGCCAGTGAATTTTGGCCTCGGTGCTGTACTCAGGCCAGGTTGATTCGGGGGACCAGGAGCACCCCGTGTTGTACCTGAGCCGGAAACTTCTGCCAAGGGAAGTGGCATACTCCACCATCGAGAAGGAGTGCCTGGCATGGTCTGGGCACTGCAACGTTTGCAGCCCTACCTGTACGGGCGCACCTTCAAGGTGGTCACCGACCACAACCCTCTGAGCTGGCTGCACACAGTGTCCGGAACCAATGGTAGGTTGCTACGCTGGAGCCTTGCCCTGCAGCAGTATGATTTTGCCGTACAACACAAGAAAGGCAGTGATCATGGGAATGCTGATGGGTTGTCCCGACGTGGCGAACCCGCTGAGGTGCGCATGGCGGATTACCGAGAGGTCATGCCTCCGTAGGCCCTCTAAGGGGGGGAGGTGTGATGATACTGTAGCTCCATGTCTTGTGCTGTTGCTAGAACTACAACCCCCACCGTTTGCCAGCACAGGGCAAAGTTACCCCTCCCTCCTTCTCTCTGCAGCACACTCGATCTCTCATCCCTCCCACCTCAGGAATTTTCCTTTGTCTTCGCAAACACTGCAACAGTCCTATAGCAGCCATTTTGGAGAATTCATTCTTTTTTTGGAATAACACGGTGGGAGCATTCGCTAGAAACACGAAAGTTACTGTGTTGAACCATGCGCCGACGGGCATCGTTCCGTGGTACTGGTAAACCCGTAACTCCAACAGAACCCGAGAAATGGAATTCTCGGGTGCCCCATGAACTAGCCCACCCAAGTGTGGGCTCATTGGAACCGTCATTTTAGAGTAAGATCATTGATAGGTCTGCCGTTATTCTGCTAGGTTCACAGGACGAGTTATGGACCTTATGATATTGCAGAGCTCAAACCATAGCTTGCAGCCAGGGAGGTGGCCAGAAAACCAGCCCCTTTTGTTGAGGTCAGAAGCTGACATGCATAAGTCTGCAGTGAAGTTCCTTAGGCACTTTCTGCTGGGATGTCCTGAGTAAGAGATCTACCAATGAACTATGACGTGTGGCTCCTTCCCCCAGCCTGGCTTGTCTTGCCTGTAACTACCATGTGAGTGATTTTCATCTGTAATCCTATTTTATTTTATAACTGCATCTGTACATAACGATATTGTCTCAGTTTGTTACATCTTCTTATATTATATAAGCACTGCATGTTTTTTAAGGAATAAACCTATAATTTATTAGTTTGTTTCTCCTGCTCTATAAACGAATTTGCACGTGCCTGAAGCACTACGCTACTGTTTTGGGGTTGCAACGGACCCTCTTGATAAATTGTTCATCAAAAGCCGTAGCTGGTGGCAGCTAAAAGGAAGGGGTGTAAAGTGTTAATCTATTGGGTGACGCTGGCAGTGACGGAGCGGGGTTATAAGGGTACTGCCTGGCTGCAGCCAGGAGTAATTATAATTCCCTCACTGCAGCGTGCCCAATAGCCAGCACACATCCAAGTGACCCGTCTGGCGACCAATTATCCTAGGTGCAGTTCCCTGACTGACCTGAGGGTAAGGGGGCGCCAGACAGCTGCAAGTTCCTAAGTGGAAGTGGGATAAATTAAAAATCCCTGCAGTTTACTGGGTCGGACGGCAGCAGCCGTCGTGTGTGTGCGCGTTTTCGTCACATTTGCAGCACGGAGGGATCACAAGCCGTGATACCCCGGGCTACCGTTGTGGCGGACCGCGTGCCCGTTCCATCACATATTGGTGGCAGTGGTGGGATCACAAGCCGTGATACCCCGGGCTACCGTGTGGCAGACCGGTGCCCGTTCATCACATCCTGCAGCACAGTATAGAGGGCCTGTATGCTCCTGTGCCGCTGCAGCACAGTATAGAAGGCCTGTATGCTCCTGTGCTGCTGCAGCATAGTATAGAGGGCCTGTATGCTCCTGTGCCGCTGCAGCACAGTATAGAGGGCCTGTATGCTCCTGTGCTGCTGCAGCACAGTATAGAGGGCCTGTATGCTCCTGCAGCACAGTATAGAGGGCCTGTATGCTCCTGTGCCGCTGCAGCACAGTATAGAAGGCCTGTATGCTCCTGTGCTGCTGCAGCATAGTATAGAGGGCCTGTATGCTCCTGTGCCGCTGCTGCAGCACAGTATAGAGGGCCTGTATGCTCCTGCAGCACAGTATAGAGGGCCTGTATGCTCCTGTGCTGCTGCAGCACAGTATAGAAGGCCTGTATGCTCCTGTGCTGCTGCAGCACAGTATAGAGGGCCTGTATGTGTGTCGACCCGCCACCACAATTGTGGATTACCAGGGCAATGGGGTACTCAGAGCCGAGCCGTAGAAGTCTATGGGGATTTTGTCACAGGTAGCTGTGGCTCGGTCTGTGGCCCTGGCGGTCTGGCGTATGTTGTTGGGGATATATTTACAGGGGATTGATTTATGTACAGTTCGTGACGCCACCTGTAGTATTCTGGTAATTAGTACCAGCGCTGCTGTAGATCTCTGAGGGGATGGTGAGGCAGCTAGATGTCGGGTCCCCTACAGGTGGGACTCTTCCCTCAGGTCGGTAGTTAGGTAGGGATTGTGCAGGCATGCAGTAATAACTCAGTCTCACACAGTCAAAGTCTTTCCATACCTTTACTTGCAGAATGGTAAAGCAGGTCCCAGGGAGGCTGATGGGGTTGATGGAGGATGAGCTTTGAGGCAAACGGTTAAGCAAGTTAGGGGCCTCCTTTAACTCCAATGAAGCTGAGTACGACCAGCATGAAGCGTAGTCCTCTCTATAATTCCAGCTAATCTTTAGCTGTTCTGCCCGATCAGTGTTGTGGTTGGAGCCTTTTTGTGAGAAAGATGATTTCCTATATTGTCGTGCACTGACTCACGGTCCTCACTTCCCTCTGACCCCAGTTACGTACTGACTATTTGGGCTTATCCGCCGCGACCTAGGGTCCGGTAGATTTCTGGTTATATTATCACCTTGCTTGAAACAAAGATGATCCTTCGGTCCCCAGTAACGGTAGATTCGTGCAGGTATTCTTCACCTATAGCACTTCCTTGCTTTCTTCCACTTTTGCCCTTCGACTTGCTCAGTTCTCAGGAGATATTTCAGCCTGTTTCCAGTGGGGCACAGCTTTGACTAGGCTCGGGTACGTTAAAGTACCTATACTAGACTCCACAATTTGAAGCTGAAGATAGAGCAGAGTCCCTAAGACGTCTTGTCTCTCCTAAGTCTGGACACACTCTCTGACTGACACTCCCTTCCACACCCCTACTGGGCGTGTTCGAAGGTACATGATGACATGAAGAACACTTAACCTTTACCTCTCCACTCATCCTCCTGGTATTGTGTACCAGGGCTACACATTCCCCCATGGTAAACGACAGCACTCCCGGGCTGTGGAATACAAAAGACATTTTTTTTTTTTTTATGCAATAACATTGGAACAATAACATCTTCCCATCCGGGAGGTAAGACTACTTTAAACGTTACAAACTTTATAGAAAAATACAAATAGTATCAAATAGCATTTTCAATAAATAGATATACAAGATACTTGTGAAGGACCCGCACCAAACCTTCAACGTGGGTCCTGGGTGGGCTGCAGGACATCCAATGCAGACCTCACTCAGTGCCACACCACACGGGTTTTTGGTTCAGAGGTGAGTCAAGGTTTCATGTGAAACCATTAAAAAGGCACAAAGTGCAACTATTCACAGGATACAGTTTTTGGGCTGGCTCAGTCCTCAGCCTCTGAGTCCATTGTAAACGAAGCTTAATAGGGAAAAACACATTTATATATATAGACTTTTCACAATATATTTACATCAGTTCGTCATAACTATTGCTGATATCTAATGGGTAATTTCCCTTTTGTGATTCTCTCTGATCTACGTGGTGTAGTTTCAGGTAAATCAATTTGCGATCTGTCTGCACTATGAAACGGTAAACCATAGAACTGCCTTAATCTTTCCATGGATCTGGCAAGCGTACTGATGGCTGGGCGGCGTGAGTCAGCTTCACCAGGAGATCCCATAGTATGGGGCGCTGCTTCCGATGATCCATCTTGAGGTTCTACAGGTTGAGGTGTTGCTGGAAGGGGTAACTCCTGAGCGGGTTCAACTGGCATTACAGGCACAACTGGAGATAGAACTTCCTCTTGTGGCTGATAAAACTGCAACACTGGAATTATCACAGCATCTCCCAGTCGGGGCCAATCCGCAGGAAAATCTCCCAGATCTGTGTGTATAACCTCTTCCTTTTTCTCTCTTTGATTGAAGACAGGGTTCTTGTCGCAACGTTTCAAGGGTTCCGGACATAGTTTCAAATGGTCTCTAGACACAGTGGTTGTTGTTTTTCCTCCGTCTTTACTGACGACACAAACTTTTCCGTTGTCGTACTTAGAATCTTGTATGACGTAGGGTTCTTGCTCCACTGATTATCCAGTTTATGCATTTTCCTCTTTCTTTTTAATACTACCTCTCCAGGCATCAAAGGCTTGGCAGGAGCATTTCGGTTGTAAACATCTTCCTGTTTCTCCGTGCCTTATTGAGACTTTCCTCCACACAGATTTGTACTCTTCTGTATTGCTCTTGCCGATTGACGTCCCAGTTCTCAACAGCGTCGTCTGCCTCCGGTTCTACCACTCCAAGTTCTAGGTCCATTGGTAGTTTTCCAGGCCTTGCTCTCATCAGATAGGCTGGAGTGCAGTTAGTTGAGCTTACAGGTATATGATTATACAAATCAACCAAATCAGGTAGTAAATCCGGCCATCGATTCCTGTCTTCCAACGGTATGGATCTCAACAAGTCAAGGACAATATGGTTCATTTTCTCGCAGAGACCATTGGTTTGAGGGTGATATGGTGTTGTTCTTATTTTCTTGCACCCGTACATATGACAGAATTCCTTGAATAAATCGGCTTCAAAAGCAGGTCCCTGATCGGTTAAGACTTGCTCGGGATACCCATGCGGTCTGCAGAAGCTTGCTTGAAAGGTCTTCGCTGCCGTCACTGCAGTCTGGTCTTTCACTGGAACGACTACCAGAAATCTGGAGTAATGGTCCACCATGGTCAAGGCGTATGAGTATCCAGATCTACTCGGCGACAGTTTGACGTGGTCCAGGGCCACAATCTCCAGGGGACGAGTCGTCCGGATAGGTTGCAGGGGGGCCTTCTGACTTCCGTAGTCCTTTCTTCTGAGACCACAGGGTCCACAGTTCCGACACCACCTCTCGATGGAGCTGCGCATCCCTACCCAGTAGAACCGGCATCTCAACAGGGTTTCCAGCTTTCTCCAGCCAAAATGTCCTGCTTGATCGTGGTATGCTTCCAACACCATTGGGACGTCTGTCTTGGGGACCACTATTTGCCAGACCATTTCATGGGTTCTGGGGTTGACGTATCTTCTGCACAACTTCTCACGGTACAGGAACAACCTGCTTCTCTCGTTCCACAGGAGCTTGGCGGGCATAGGTGCATCCTTTTCCAAAGAGGAGCCTTCTTGCTTTAACAACTCCTTGATGTGGCTTACCACTGGATCACTGTCCTGAGTCTCTTTCCAGCTGTGATGGGGTAAAGGATTTAATGTTGCACCATTTTGCTTTCTGTGGACTTGATGCTCGTGGACTACCCCATTTCGATGGAACGCGGGTAGCTCAATTTCTTCCAGGTCGTCGATTCTTCTTCCGTATCAGAGTCGTGCGGCATTCGGGATAACGCATCAGCATTAGCATTCTTTCGACCTGCCCGGTACTTGATAGTAAACTGGTAATTGGACAACCGAGCCATCCATCGCTGCTCCATGGCACCCAGCTTGGCGGTTTCCAGGTGCGTTAATGGGTTGTTGTCTGTGTACGCCGTGAACTTATTGGAGGCCAGATAGTGCTTAAATCTTTCAGTAATGGCCCAGACCAGCGCCAGAAACTCCAGCTTGAAGCTGCTATAATTTTCCGGATTCCTCTCCGTTGGCCTGAGTTTTCTGCTAGCATAAGCGATGACTTTTTCTTGGCCATTCTGCTTCTGACTGAGAACTGCTCCCAGCCCTTCATTACTGGCGTCGGTGTACAACAGGAACGGTTGGCTGTAATCAGGATAGGTTAAGATCTCATCACCTGTAAGGATCTCTTTCATCTTTTGGAATGCTTCAGCCTGTTCTTTACCCCAATTAAAGGGAGGGTTTCTGCTCTTCAGGGATTGTCCTACTAGGAGGTCCTGTAAAGGAGCGGCCTTCTTCGTGTAATCTTTCACGAATCTCCTGTAGTAACCCGTTAGTCCCAGGAACTGTCGCACTTCCTTAAGGTTCTTCGGCTCCGGCCACTTCTGGATGGCAGTGACTTTCTCTGGGTCCGGCGCTACTCCTTCCGAACTGACGATGTGCCCCAAGTATTGTACCTTCTGCTTGAGTAGATGGCATTTTGAGGGTTTCAACTTCATCCCGTACCTGGACAGGGACTCAAACACTTCTGCCAGGTGCTTCAGATGGTCCTCATAAGTCTTGGAATACACGATGACGTCGTCTAGGTATAGCAGCACGGTTTCAAAATTGAGATGTCCCAGACAGTTTTCCATCACTCTCTGAAATGTTCCTGGGGCACTACTGAGTCCAAACGGCATTCTGTCGAACTCACAGAGCCCCATTGGGGTGGTGAAAGCCGTTTTCTCACGATCCTCCTCAGCCACAGCCACTTGCCAGTAACCACTAGTCAGATCAAGGGTAGAAAAGTAGTTAGCCGTTTTCAGAGCAGCTAATGATTCCTCTATACGTGGTAGCGGGTATGCATCCTTGTGTGTTATGCGGTTCACCTGCCTGTAATCCACACACATTCTCATACTACCATCTTTCTTTTTAACCAAAACTAGAGGGGCTGCCCAGGGACTACAACTATCCCTTATCACCCCAGCTTTCTTCATATCATTCAACATTTCTTTAGCCTTCTGATAATGAGCTGGAGGTATGGGCCTATACCGCTCTTTGATGGGAGGATGACTGCCTGTAGGGATATGATGTTGTACTCCTTAATGATCCCAAAATCAAGTGGGTTTTTGCTAAACACTTGGGCGTACTCTTGCACCACCCGTAATACCCCTTGCTTCTGGTGAGCGGGAGTGGTGTCCGTCCCAACATGGAGCTGCTGACACCATTCCGCCACCTGAGTTGCTGGGTCATTGTCCTCCTCTATTTGACAGGAGTCTAAGGACTCAGCCGGGAGAATGGAATTATTGTCGACAGCATGAAGTTTAGCAATGGTTGCATAACGGGGTAAATTTACCTCATCATCTCCCCAATTGAGAAGCCGTACAGGTACTCTCCCATTCACCACTTCTACTACTCCTCTAGCAGTCATAAGTGTAGGTCTATGTTCGGAATGGTGGGGTTCTACTACAGCTTGGTAATTCTGTCCTCTCAGACCTATGGCTGCCCTGCACCAAATGATCATTTCACTCATTGGGGGTATCACAATAGGATTCGAGTCAGTGACCCGTACATTACCAATTTCGCCGTCGGTAAGCTTCGCTTGTTGCTGACACACCAGGGCCCGGATCTCTCTTTGGATGACTCCTCTCTGCCTTGGTCGGGCAATCTCAGCGAGCTGTTGGAGCAAGAACACTACTTCTTCCAAACAATTACCAATAACATTAGTACCCAATATTATATTTAGACCATTCTCCTCATTTACAGTCTTCACTACCAGAAGTCCCTGGTCTTTCAACTCTTCTCTTCCCACCTTTACATCTACACATTTTGTTCCAAGTACTTCTACAGGAAGACCATTAGAAGCATACACGGTAAAGTCAAGGCTCGGGGGTTTAAGATCGTCCATTGACCAGTACTTGGTATATAGAGCATCAGGTATTAGGGTCACCTGGGACCCAGTGTCTAACAAGGCTGGAACAGCAATACCATCTAGAATAATAGACAGGTAGGGTCGCCCGCCCACATACCTGCGGTTCCAGTCTAGGGGGCCTGACGGGTATTCTCCTGGGTGTTGGCCCTTGGACCCAGGTTCTGCCCGTTTAAAGGACACTGTGTAGACAGATGACCTTTCCGGTTGCAGCGATAACAGATGATCTCTCGACGAGAAGGGTGTTGATCAGAGGTTGCTCCTGGGGGTGGCGTTGTCCTCCTCCGGGGGGGCGACGTCTTCTTTCTTCTCCGATGCATCCACGGAACGTCCTCTGGCAGTCAGCTAACAAGATCTTCCCTTCCTCTTCTTTCCGCAGCTGTAGGGCACTCATCACAGCGGCCAGATTTTTAGTCAGCTGGCGCACCTCTGAGCGCAGACAGTCCAATTCACTAGGAGGTGTCACCTGCGTTTTGGTTTCTGCCACTAGCGGGGAACAGGGGTTACTGCCGGTTCCAGAGTGACTTCACCCTGATGATGTTGGGTGGCCACCTCAGGTTTGCCCAGGGCCGCAGCCCTTTTATTGCCATGTCCTTTAGGGCATCAAAGGTAGCATCCGGATGATCTAAGGACCACCAATTTACAGTTCTGCGTTCCTCTGGGGATCTCAATCCCTGTATAAATTGTTCTTTCAGCATTCTATTCTCGTCGATAGCATTTAAATTGTTAATTTGCTTGAGGGCTCTCAGGGCTCCCTGTAGTCGGCAAGCGTAGTCCCGGATGCTGTCACCTGGCTGTTGTGAACAGTGATAGAAGGCCATCCGGAGATCCGTTTCTGTGCGGTCTTCAAATATGGCATTTAGTTTAAGGAAAATCGCAGGTACCGACTCCAGATCAACGGTATCCCAAGTCTCCACTTCCCTCTCAGCAGCGCCAGTTAACTGCCCTATTAACACAGCAGCTTTTTGTTTCTCAGGCATGGAGTACATTTCTAGGATGCTGCATAACTTCCGCTTGAAGCCTGCTAATGTGCCTGGCCCACCGCTGTATTGGGGAAGCCATTTCGCCCCAGGCATATATGGGAGCGTTAGTGGCATGATCGGGACTACCGGACTGGGTGCAGGGCCTGCGCCCCCATCTGGCGCTACAATACCAGCGGTGCGGGATTGGGGCCTCCGGCTGGGGCCGCACTGTCAGCCAGTTGTTGTGACATCTTAGCGCCCCCTTGGTTAAACGGAGCCTACCGGTTTCAGACGCTGCTACTTCACAGGCACCGCAGTGAGAACAGGACCTTCGTCGCAGGCGCTCTGATGTCAGAGCGTTCACTTCCTGTTGCAGGACCTGCCGCTCTATTTTGCGATGCAATTTGCTATGCGGATTGCAATGCAGATTGTGATGCAGTTTGCTATGCGGATTGCGATGCGGTTTGCGATGCAGATTGCTATGCAGTTTGCTATGCGGTTTGCGATGCAGATTGCTATGCAGTTCGCTATGCGGTTTGCGATGCAGATTGCTATGCAGTTTGCGATGCGGTTTGCGACGCAGATTGCTATGCAGTTTGGGGTGCAGGTTGGGGGCGTGTCCAAGCAACAGCGCGCTTTTTCAGGTCCGCCCACCTTCTTCTCCAGCGCCTGAGGGCGCGAATATGGCGGCAAAATGGCGGATTTTAGCGCCAAACAACAGCAACAGTCTTTTTCGCCAAAACACTCCACAGGCACACAGGGCTCGCAATGCTGCAAGTTTCGTATCCTGTTCGTGACGCCAAAAAGTTGTGTCGACCCGCCACCACAATTGTGGATTACCAGGGCAATGGGGTACTCAGAGCCGAGCCCGTAGAAGTCTATGGGGATTTTGTCACAGGTAGCTGTGGCTCGGTCTGTGGCCCTGGCGGTCTGGCGTATGTTGTTGGGGATATATTTACAGGGGATTGATTTATGTACAGTTCGTGACGCCACCTGTAGTATTCTGGTAATTAGTACCAGCGCTGCTGTAGATCTCTGAGGGGATGGTGAGGCAGCTAGATGTCGGGTCCCCTACAGGTGGGACTCTTCCCTCAGGTCGGTAGTTAGGTAGGGATTGTGCAGGCATGCAGTAATAACTCAGTCTCACACAGTCAAAGTCTTTCCATACCTTTACTTGCAGAATGGTAAAGCAGGTCCCAGGGAGGCTGATGGGGTTGATGGAGGATGAGCTTTGAGGCAAACGGTTTAAGCAAGTTAGGGGCCTCCTTTAACTCCAATGAAGCTGAGTACGACCAGCATGAAGCGTAGTCCTCTCTATAATTCCAGCTAATCTTTAGCTGTTCTGCCCGATCAGTGTTGTGGTTGGAGCCTTTTTGTGAGAAAGATGATTTCCTATATTGTCGTGCACTGACTCACGGTCCTCACTTCCCTCTGACCCCAGTTACGTACTGACTATTTGGGCTTATCCGCCGCGACCTAGGGTCCGGTAGATTTCTGGTTATATTATCACCTTGCTTGAAACAAAGATGATCCTTCGGTCCCCAGTAACGTAGATTGTGCAGGTATTCTTCACCTATAGCACTTCCTTGCTTTCTTCCACTTTTGCCCTTCGACTTGCTCAGTTCTCAGGAGATATTTCGCCTGTTTCCAGTGGGCACAGCTTGACTAGGCTCGGGTACGTTAAGTACCTTACTGACCCACAATTTGAAGCTGAAAGATAGAGCGAGTCCCTAAGACGTCTTGTCTCTCCTAAGTCTGACACACTCTCGACTGAACTCCCTTCCACACCTACTACTGGGCGTGTGTCGAATGGTACATGATGACATGAAGAACCTTAACTCTTTACCTCTCCACTCATCCTCCTGTATGCCTGTACCAGCTACACATTTGCTCCTGCAGACAGTATAGAGGGCCTGTAGCTCCGTGCTGCTGAGCACGTATAGAGTGCCTGTATGCTCTCCTGTGCTGCTGCAGCACAGTATAGAAGGCCTGTATGCTCCTGTGCTGCTGCAGCAAGTATAGAGGCCTGTATGCTCCTGTGCCGCTGCCAGCACAGTATAGAGGGCCTGTATGCTCCTGTGCTGCTGCAGCACAGTATAGAGGGCCTGTATGCTCCTGCAGCACAGTATAGAGGGCCTTCTGTATGATGTCTCCTGTGCTGCTGCAGCACAGTATAGAGGGCCTGTATGCTCCTGCAGCACAGTATAGAGGGCCTGTATGCTCCTGTGCCGCTGCAGCACAGTATAGAAGGCCTGTATGCTCCTGTGCTGCTGCAGCATAGTATAGAGGGCCTTTATGCTCCTGTGCCGCTGCAGCACAGTATAGAGGGCCTGTATGCTCCTGTGCTGCTGCAGCACAGTATAGAGGGCCTGTATGCTCCTGCAGCACAGTATAGAGGGCCTGTATGCTCCTGTGCCGCTGCAGCACAGTATAGAAGGCCTGTATGCTCCTGCAGCACAGTATCGAGGGCCTGTATGCTCCTGTGCTGCTGCAGCATAGTATAGAGGGCCTGTATGCTCCTGTGCCGCTGCTGCAGCACAGTATAGAGGGCCTGTATGCTCCTGCAGCACAGTATAGGGGCCTGTATGGTCCTGTGCTGCTGCAGCACAGTATAGAAGGCCTGTATGCTCCTGTGCTGCTGCAGCACAGTATAGAGGGCCTGTATGCTCCTGCAGCACAGTATAGAGGGCCTGTATGCTCCTGTGCTGCTGCAGCACAGTATAGAGTGCCTGTATGCTCCTGTGCTGCTGCAGCACAGTATAGAGGGCCTGTATGCTCCTGTGCTGCTGCAGCACAGTATAGAGGGCCTGTATGCTCCTGTGCTGCTGCAGCACAGTATAGAGGGCCTGTATGCTCCTGGCTGCTGCAGCATAGTATAGAGGGTTTGTATGCTCCTGTGCTGCTGCAGCATAGTATAGAGGGCCTGTATGCTTCTGTGCTGCTGAGCACAGTATAGAGGGCCTGTATGCTTCTGTGCTGCTGCAGCACAGTATAGAGGGCCTGTATGCTCATTGCAGCACAGTATAGAGGGCCTATATGCTCCTGCAGCACAGTATAGAGGGCCTGTATGCTCCTGCAGCACAGTATAGAGGGCCTGAATGCTCCTGTGCCGCTGCAGCATAGTATAGAGGGCCTGTATGCTCCTGTGCTGCTGCAGCACAGTATAGAGGGCCTGTATGCTCCTGTGCTGCTGCAGCACAGTATAGAGGGCCTGTATGCTCCGGGCAACTACAGTATAGAGGGCCTATATGCTCCTGCAGCACAGTATAGAGGGCCTGTATCCTCCTGCAGCACAGTATAGAGGGCCTGTATGCTCGGGTGCCGCTGCAGCATAGTATAGAGGGCCTGTATGCTCCTGTGCTGCTGCAGCACAGTATAAAGGGCCTGTATGCTCCTGTGCTGCTGCAGCACAGTATAGAGGGCCTGTATGCGCCTGTGCTGCTGTAGCATAGTATAGAGGGCCTGTATGCTCCTGTGCTGCTGCTGCAGCATAGTATAGAGGGCCTGTATGCTTCTGTGCTGCTGCAGCACAGTATAGAGGGCCTGTATGCTCTTGTGCTGCTGCAGCACAGTATAAGAGGGCCTGTATGCTTCTGTGCTGCTGCAGCACAGTATAGAGGGCCTGTATGCTCCTGCAGCACAGTATAGAGGGCTTGTATGCTCCTGTGCTGCTGCAGCATAGTATAAACGGCCTGTATGCTTTTGTGCTGCTGCTGCAGCACAGTATAGAGGGCCTATTGCTATTGTGCTGCTGCAGCACAGTATAGAGGGCCTGTATGCTTCTGTGCTGCTGCAGCACAGTATATAGGGCCTGTATGCTCATGCAGCACAGTATAGAGGGCCTATATGCTCCTTCAGCACAGTATAGAGGGCCTGTATGCTCCTGCAGCACAGTATAGAGGGCCTGTATGCTCCTGTGCTGCTGCAGCACAGTATAGAGGGCCTGTATGCTCCTGTGCTGCTGCAGCACAGTATAGAGGGCCTGTATGCTCCTGCAGCACAGTATAGAGGGCCTATATGCTCCTGCAGCACAGTATAGAGGGCCTGTATCCTCCTGCAGCACAGTATAGAGGGCCTGTATGCTCCTGTGCCGCTGCAGCATAGTATAGAGGGCCTGTATGCTCCTGTGCTGCTGCAGCACAGTATAGAGGGCCTGTATGCTCCTGTGCTGCTGCAGTACAGTATAGAGGGCCTGTATGCGCCTGTGCTGCTGCAGCATAGTATAGAAGACCTGTATGCTCCTGTGCTGCTGCAGCATAGTATAGAGGGCCTGTATGCTTCTGTGCTGCTGCAGCACAGTATAGAGGGCCTGTATGCTCTTGTGCTGCTGCAGCACAGTATAGAGGGCCTGTATGCTTCTGTGATGCTGCAGCACAGTATAGAGGGCCTGTATGCTCCTGCAGCACAGTATAGAGGGCCTATATGCTCCTGCAGCACAGTATAGAGGGCCTGTATGCTCCTGCAGCACAGTATAGAGGGTCTGAATGCTCCTGTGGTGCTGCAGCACTGTATAGAGGGCCTGTATGCTCCTGTGCTGCTGCAGCATAGTATATAGGGCCTGTATGCTCCTGTGCTGCTGCAGCACAGTATAGAGGGCCTGTATGCTCCTGTGCTGCTGCAGCACAGTATAGAGGCCTGTATGCTCCTGTGCTGCTGCAGCACAGTATAGAGGGCCTGTATGCTCCTGTGCTGCTGCAGCACAGTATAGAGGGCCTGTATGCTCCTGTGCTGCTGCAGCATAGTATATAGGGCCTGTATGCTCCTGTGCTGCTGCAGCACAGTATAGAGGGCCTGTATGCTCCTGTGCTGCTGCAGCACAGTATAGAGGCCTGTATGCACCTGTGCTGCTGCAGCACAGTATAGAGGGCCTGTATGCTTCTTTGCCGCCGCAGCACAGTATAGAGGGCCTGTATGCTCCTGTGCTGCCGCAGCACAGTATAGAGGGCCTGTATGCTCCTGTGCCGCCGCAGCATAGTATAGAGGGCCTGTATGCTCCTGAGCTGCCGCAGCACAGTATAGAGGGCCTGTATGCTCCTGTGCTGCTGCAGCACAGTATAGAGGGCCTGTATGCTTCTGTGTTGCTGCAGCATATAATAGAGGGCCTATATGCTCCTGCAGCACAGTATAGAGGGCCTGTATGCTCCTTCAGCACAGTATAGAGGGCCTGTGATGAAACGAGCACACGGTCCGCCACACGGTAGCCCGGGGTATCATGGCTTGTGATCCCTCCGTGCCGCAAATGTGACGAAAACGCGCACACACACGACGGCTGCTGCCGTCCGACCCAGTAAACTGCAGGGATTTATAATTATCCCACTTCCCCTTTGGAACTTGCAGCTCTCTGGCGCCCCCCTTACCCTCAGGTCAGTCAGGGAACTGCACCTAGGATAATTAGTCTCCAGACGGGTCACTTGGATGTGTGCTGGCTATTGGGCACGCTGCAGTGAGGGAATTATAATTACTCCGGGCCGCAGCCAGGCAATACTCTTATAAGACCCGCTCCGTCACTGCCAACGCCACCCCATAGGTCAACACTTTACACCCCTTCTTTTAAGCTGCCACCAGCTACGATTTACTTAAGGAACAATTTATCAAGAGGGTCCGTAGCAACCCCAAAACAGTAGCGTAGTACTTCAGGCACGTGCAAATTCGTTTATAGAGCAGGAAAACAAACTAGTAAATTTTATATCTTTACTCCAAAAGGTTTGACAGTGTTTATAAAGTTTTAAAACAAGATTTTAAAAAAGGGGAGACAATCGAAATATGTACAATATGGTTACAGAAAATAAAAGGGGTTAACATAAGGAAGATCAACTCACAGTTCTTAGATCATAGTAGGCAAGCCATGCGGTCGGGGGATGGGAGACACATCACAATGCATTACAGAGCTGTGCTACATCTGGTGTCCAGGGCAGATCTGAGGCAGAATACCTGGCCCCTACCTTATGGACCTGTGGCCGTGACATCATAAACGGAGTGCAGTTACCAGGGTCCTCCTCTTGCTCTAAGTGGTAATCTGTTATGTTTCGGTAGCTGAGGAGTGCAGGTAAAAAAGGCAATACACCAGAGAAGTTTGAATCTATGAGATTGCAGTACCCTGACTAACCACCACAACTAGAGGCAGCCGTGGAGCGTTCCTACGTTGGTCCTAGACGCCTCGTCACAGCCTGAGAAACTAACTACACCTAAAGATAGAAATAGGAAAGCTATCTGCCCCGGAGCAGAACCCCAAAGATAATAGAAAGCCCCCAAACATGTAATGGCGGTTAGACAAGATGAAATACTGACACAGAAAGAAAATAGTATGAGCAAACGCTGGGGCCCAAACTAACTAAATAGAAAAGGATAGGAAGGGCACTTACTGCAATCCCAGAAAACCCTGAAAGGCACCAACTCTACTAATTTCAAAAACACCTGAGATCACACGACCTCTACCACCTAAATTAGTTCTCTGGTGTAACAAAATCAAAACAGCAGCCACTGAAAAAACTGGAAAAAGCAAAAGTACAAACATCAGTGGCTGAACAAAACTGAGAGGGCAGAAGCCCCCGGAGGGGACCCTGAAGGCCCCCACAGAAGTGCAGGACAAAATGCAAAAATATAGCACAAACACAAAAGAAGAAAATGTCTTATCTGTTAGCAGGAGATGCAGACACGACACAGCAGGCTACAAGGGAAACTGGAATAAAGGATTCAGACCAGAACAATTGATCACCGGCAACCCTGATGGGAAGGTGACTCCCTTATATAAGACCAGTCAGTAACACCTGATTCCCACTCCTCACAATCTTCACTGGACAGACTAGCACCGCTTGTAACCACCAGAGGGAGCCTCTGCTCAGAACTCATCTCAAACCCATTCACAACAGTACCCCCCCTTGAGGAGGGGTCACCGAACCCTCATTTGAGCAACCAGGTCGGTCAGGATGAGTTCTATGATACGCACGGATAAGTCTCCTAGCATGGATGTCCGAAGCAAACACCCAAGAATTGTCTTCCTGACCATAACCTCTCCATTTAACCAAATACTGGAGTTTCCGTCTAGAAAAACGAGAATCTAATATTTTCTCAACCACATACTCCAGATTGCCCTCAACCAAAACAGGGTCAGGAGGCACAGCAGCAGGAACCACTGGCTCAACAAACCTCTTCAACAAGGACTTGTGGAACACGTTATGGATCTTAAATGTCCCTGGAAGAAGCAAACGAAAAGAAACAGGATTAATAATCTCCATGATCTTATAAGGTCCAATGAACCTAGGCTTAAATTTAGGAGATGCTACTCTCATAGGAATATTCTTTGAGGACAACCAGACCAAGTCCCCCACTTTAAACCGAAGACCATCAGTCCTATGCCGGTTAGCAAACCGCTGGGCCTTTTCCTGAGAGAGGGACAACCTCTCCACTACCTGGTCCCAAATCAGTTGCATACGCTCCACAACAGAGTCAACACCTGGACAGACAGAAGCCTCTGTCTGTCCTGAAGAAAATCGAGGGTGAAACCCTGAATTACAGAAAAACGGAGACATCAAAGTAGCAGAGCTAGCCCTATTATTAAGAGCAAACTCAACCAAAGGCAAAAAAGAGACCCAGTCATCCTGATCAGCAGACACAAAGCATCTTAGATAAGTCTCCAATGTCTGGTTTGTTCTCTCAGTTTGACCATTGGTCTGAGGATGAAATGCCGAGGAGAAAGACAATTGAACACCCAGTTTAGAACAAAAAGTCCTCCAAAATCTGGAAACAAACTGGACTCCTCTGTCAGACACAATGTTCTCAGGAATGCCGTGTAAACGAACTACGTGCTGAAGGAACAACGGCACCAATTCAGAGGAGGAAGGCAACTTAGGTAATGGCACAAGATGTATCATCTTGGAAAACCTATCACAAATTACCCAGATGGTGGTCATTCTCTGAGAAACAGGAAGGTCGGAAATGAAATCCATAGAGATATGGGTCCATGGTCTCTTGGGCACAGGCAATGGCATCAACAAACCACTAGAGCGAGAGCAAGGCTTGGAGCGAGAGCAAGTCCCGCAGGACTGCACAAATTCCCTGACATCACGAGATAAGGTAGGCCACCAAAAGGACCGACTAACCAAGTCTCTGGTACCAAAAATTCCGGGATGCCCAGCCAATGCGGAACAATGAATCTCAGACCTCACACTCTTTTTCCACTGGTCCGGGACAAACAATTTTCCAACAGGGCAGCACTCGGGCCTATCCTCCTGACACCCCTCCAGAGCAAGTCTCAAATTGGGCGAGATGGCGGAAAGAACTACACCCTCTTTCAAAATAACAGAAGGATCAGATAACTCAGGAGAGTCCGCAAGGAAACTCCTCGAGAGGGCATCCGCCTTAACATTCTTAGTGCCAGGAAGAAAGGAAACCACAAAATTAAAACGTGTGAAAAACAAGGCCCACCTGGCCTGTCTAGGATTGAGTCGCTTGGCAGATTCCAGATAGACCAGATTCTTATGGTCCGTAAGGACCACCACCTGATGTTTGGCTCCCTCCAGCCAATGTCTCCACTCTTCAAAAGCCCACTTCATGGCCAATAACTCCCGATTACCCACGTCATAATTACGTTCAGTAGGAGAAAATTTTCGAAAGAAAAAGGCACAAGGGTTACTTTTAGAGGTCTCTGGATCTTTTTGGGACAAAACGGCACCTGCCCCAATTTCAGAGGCATCATCCTCCACCTGAAATGGCAGAGAAACATCAGGCTGCCGTAGAACAGGAGCAGAAGTGAATCTCTGCTTAAGTTCCTGAAATGCAGAGACTGCCTCAGGAGGCCAATTCACCACATCAGAACCCTTTCTGGTCAAATCAGTTAATGGTTTAACAATAACCGAGAAATTACCAATAAATTTACGATAAAAATTGGCAAAACCCAAAAATCTCTGAAGAGCCTTTAATGAAGTAGGTTGGACCCAATCACAGATGGCCTGAACCTTGACCGGGTCCATTTCAATAACAGATGGGGACAAAATGAATCCCAGAAATGAGATCCTCTGTACGCCAAAAAGACACTTTGATCCCTTCACATACAGAGCATTCTCTCTCAAAATCTGGAATACAGTTCGAACATGTTTCACATGAGAGTCCCAGTCATTAGAAAAAATCAAGATATCATCCAAATAAACAATCAGAAATTTGTCCACAAAATCCCTGAAAATGTCATTCATGAAGGACTGGAAGACGGAAGGAGCATTAGTGAGCCCAAAGGGCATCACCAGGTACTCAAAATGCCCTTCAGGGGTATTGAATGCCGTCTTCCATTCATCCCCGTGCTTAATGCGAATAAGGTTATACGCCCCCCTGAGGTCAAGCTTGGTAAACCAATTAGCGTTTTTCACCCTGGAAAACAGGTCAGAAATCAAGGGTAACGGGTATTGATATTTCACAGTAATATTGTTCAAGAGACGATAATCAATACACGGCCTTAATGAACCATCCTTTTTGGCCACAAAGAAAAAACCGGCACCTAAGGGTGAAGAGGATGGTCTGATATGACCCTTCTCCAATGATTCCTTGATATAAGACCGCATGGCGTCATGTTCAGGTACAGACAAGTTAAAAAGGCGACCTTTAGGGAATTTACTACCAGGCACTAATTCAATAGCGCAGTCATAGCTCCTATGGGGAGGCAAGGATGCAGATTTACTTTCGCTAAACACATCAGAAAAATCAATCAAAAAGTCAGGAACATCCTGAGCCAGGGGGGAGGCAGAAAAAACAGGAGTGTTGGCATTAACACATTGGCAGCCCCAACTGGTTACAGACACAGATTTCCAATCCAAAACAGGATTATGAGACTGTAACCAAGGGAAACCCAGTACGATAATGTCATGCAGATTATACAGAACCAAAAATTTGCAGCACTCCTGGTGATCAGGTTCAACCCTCATTATCACCTGAGTAGAAAACTGGGGTTTATTCTCAGCCAAAGGGGTAGAATCGATCCCCAGTAGGGGAATAGACTTCTGTAGGGGTATCAAGGGAAATCCACAACGTTTAGCAAAATCATAATCCATCAGATTAATAGCTGCTCCAGAATCAACGAAAGCCTGAGCAGAAAATGAGGACAGAGAGCATATCAGAGTGACAGTTAATAAAAACTTAGTCTGAACACTACCCAAGACAACTGAGCGTGCAAAACGTCTTCCCCGCTTAGGGCAGACTGAAATAGCATGAGAGGCATCACCACAGTAGAAACATAACCCATTGCGCTTTCGAAACTCATGACGCTGTGCCCCAGACACCACTCTATCACACTGCATGGGTTCAGAAGCTGGTTCACAAGGCAACACCATTCCACGCATACTTCTCCGCTCACGCAAACGTCTGTCAATTTGAATCGCTAATGACATAGAATCATTGAGACCAGAGGGGACAGGGAATCCCACCATAACATCCTTTACATTATCTGACAGACCCTTCCGGAAAAGGGCTGCCAAAGCGTCGTCATTCCATTTGGTCAGGACTGCCCACCTACGGAATCTCTGACAGTATAACTCAGCGTCATCAAGCCCCTGATTTAATGCCAACAAGGCTTTTTCAGCTTGATCAGTGACATTAGGCTCATCGTACAATAACCCCAAGGCCTGAAAAAATGCATCAACATCACTCAAAACAGGATCCCCAGGTATCAGGGAAAAAGCCCAATCCTGAGGATCGCCGCGCAGGAGAGAGATGATAATTTGAACCTGCTGCGCTGCGTTTCCTGAGGACTTAGATTTTAAGGCAAAAAACAATTTACAATTATTTTTGAAATTCTGAAACTTAGCTCGATCCCCTAAAAACAAATCTGGCATGGGGATCCTAGGTTCCACAACAGGCAACCCAGCAAGATAGATAGCAATACTCCGAACCTCCGTGGCAAGCTGATCCACACGGCCAGACAACTGTGCAAACTCCATTGAGAGAAAAGATCCTCCCCAGCACCCAGAGATACAGAGGGAAAAAAAAAAAAAAATGCAACAAACAGAAAAATATCTCTGACAACTCTGACAACCTTTTTTCTCTCACAATATTTTTTCCCTTCTGTGAGTACCATACAATTTTCAATTTTTGGGCCGGTGATACTGTTATGTTTCGGTAGCTGAGGAGTGCAGGTAAAAAAGGCAATACACCAGAGAAGTTGGAATCTATGAGATTGCAGTACCCTGACTAACCACCACAACTAGAGGCAGCCGTGGAGCGTTCCTACGTTGGTCCTAGACGCCTCGTCACAGCCTGAGAAACTAACTACACCTAAAGATAGAAATAGGAAAGCTATCTGCCCCGGAGCAGAACCCCAAAGATAATAGAAAGCCCCCAAACATGTAATGGCGGTTAGACAAGATGAAATACTGACACAGAAAGAAAATAGTATGAGCAAACGCTGGGGCCCAAACTAACTAAATAGAAAAGGATAGGAAGGGCACTTACTGCAATCCCAGAAAACCCTGAAAGGCACCAACTCTACTAATTTCAAAAACACCTGAGATCACACGACCTCTACCACCTAAATTAGTTCTCTGGTGTAACAAAATCAAAACAGCAGCCACTGAAAAAACTGGAAAAAGCAAAAGTACAAACATCAGTGGCTGAACAAAACTGAGAGGGCAGAAGCCCCCGGAGGGGACCCTGAAGGCCCCCACAGAAGTGCAGGACAAAATGCAAAAATATAGCACAAACACAAAAGAAGAAAATGTCTTATCTGTTAGCAGGAGATGCAGACACGACACAGCAGGCTACAAGGGAAACTGGAATAAAGGATTCAGACCAGAACAATTGATCACCGGCAACCCTGATGGGAAGGTGACTCCCTTATATAAGACCAGTCAGTAACACCTGATTCCCACTCCTCACAATCTTCACTGGACAGACTAGCACCGCTTGTAACCACCAGAGGGAGCCTCTGCTCAGAACTCATCTCAAACCCATTCACAACAGTAATCTTAGTTCAGAAAACTCATAACTTTCATAACTTAGAGATGGAGTCTCTTACAGCGATGCACAGCATACCATTGTACTCCGCAAGATGTTGGCGTGCATTTAAGTCTAAACGCAGAGTGCCTGGGTGGATCGGCTAAGCAGAAATCGGTTTCTTGGGTTCTGTTGGAGTTACGGGTTCACCAGTACCACGGGAACAATGCCCGTTGGCGTATGTTTCACAACAGTAACTTTCGTGTTTCTGACGCAACTTCCCACCGTGTTATAAGCCAAAAGAATGAATCCTCATAATGGCTGCTAGGGAAGCAAAAGCACATGTGCAGACAATGGGGACCCCTGCGGTGAGGCGGGAAACTCCAGCACTGGTAGCTCAGGTTACACATGGGGTTGATGAGAAGCGTGAGAGAGGGAGGGGGGACTTTGCTCTGTGGGCTGTCAGCAGCAAAAAAAAGATGAAGACTGTAGTTCTGCACAGCACAAGACATGGAGCTTCCAATATCCTCACACCTCCCCCCCTTAGAGGGCGCTAAGGAGGCATGACCTGCCGGTAATCCGACATACGCACCTCAGTGGGTTTGCCACGTCGTGACAACCCATCAGCATTCCCATGATCGCTGCCTTTCTTGTGTTGTACTGCAAAATCATACTGCTGTAGGGCAAGGCTCCAGCGTAGCAACCTACCATTGGTTCGGACACTGTTTGCAGCCAGCTCAGAGGGTTGTGGTCGGTGACCACCTTGAAGGTGCGCCCGTACAGGTAGGGCTGCAAACGTTGCAGCGCCCAGACCATGGCCAGGCACTCCTTCTCGATGGTGGAGTATGCCACTTCCCTCGGCAGAAGTTTCCGGCTCAGGTACAACACGGGGTGCTCCTGGTTCCCCGAATCAACCTGGCTGAGTACAGCACCGAGGCCAAATTCGCTGGCGTCAGTCTGTACCAGGAATGGCTGACTGCTGTCGACGGCTTTCAACACTGGAGAGCTGCACAGGGCTGTTTTCAAAGCTCGGAATGCCGCCTCACAGCCATCTGTCCAGCTGACTGTTTGGGGTAGACCGCCCTTGGTGAGATCCGTCAAGGGTTTTGCAATGGCGCTATAGTTCGGTCCGAAACGCCTATAGTACCCTGCAGTGCCCAGGAAGGACTTCACCTGCTTTTTGGTCCTGGGGGTGGGCCAGGACACGATCGCGTCCACTTTCTCGGGCTCTGGCCTCATGGAACCCCCGCCTACCCGGTGCCCCAGGTAGTGGACCTCCCTCATGCCCATCTGGCATTTTCCCGGCTTGATGGTCAGACCTGCCTGGTGAAGACGCTTTAGCACCTCCTGGAGATGCTGAAGGTGTTCCTCCCAGGTGGAACTGAAGACGGCAATATCGTCCAGGTACGCCACAGCGTACTCCTCCAGTCCCTGAAGCAGGTGGTTGACCATCCGCTGAAAAGTGGCAGGGGCATTCTTCATGCCGAAAGGCATGACCGTGGACTCGTACAGTCCAAAAGGGATGATAAAGGCGGATTTCTCCTGCGCCTCAGGGCTCAGGGGAATCTGTCAGTATCCCCGGCTTAAATCCATGATGGATATGTACTTGGCATTCGCCAACCGCTCCAGCAGATCCTCGATGCGTGGCATTGGGTGCGCATCAGAGGTAGTGATGGCGTTGAGCCCCCTGTAGTCCACGCAGAACCGGGTGGTCCGATCCTTTTTTGGCACGAGAACTACAGGTGAGGCCCACGAGCTTTTGGACGGCCGGATCACCCCCAGCTGCAACATCTCCTGGATCTCCTGGCGCATAATCTGCTGCACTTCCTCAGAGATCCGATAAGGTGTCCACCGTAATGGGGCGTGATTCCAGGTGTCCACCTCGTGGACTGCCAACTTGGTCCTTCCGGGTCGGTTAGTGAACTCGGCCCGGAAGGGTTCCAGAGTGGTCAGCAACTGCAACCGCTGGAGGCGGTTAGCGAGGCATTTACCTCCAGGTCCTCAATGGACCCATTGGCCTTTGCTTGGGCCAGCATGTCCAGGAGGGGATCCTCCTCCCCGTCCTCGGGCAGGTTGCAGACCGGTAGGACGCAGGCTTCACGTTCGTGATGGGCCTTCATCATGTTGACGTGAAAGGCCTTGCGCCTACCCCGAGTGTGGTCAAGAGTGACCACGTAGGTGACTGGGTTGAGCCGTTGGTGCACGACGTACGGGCCTTCCCAGGCTGCCTGAAGCTTATCCTTTGGTACGGGTACCAGCACCCACACCTTTTGACCCACCTGGTAGGTCCGCTCCCGGGCGTTCTGGTCGTACCAGTGCTTCTGGTCAGCCTGAGCCTGCGTCATGTTGTCATGCACCAACTGCGTCAAGGTCTGCATCTTGTCGCGGAAGCGCATGACATAATCCACGATGGACACTTCTGTGGGGTTTGGCTCATCTTCCCAGGATTCTCTTATCAACCCAAGGGGTCCCCGGACTCGCCTGCCATACAGGAGCTCAAAGGGGGAGAACCCCGTCGAGGCCTGCGGGACTTCTCTGTAGGCAAACAGCAGGTGTGGGAGGTACCGCTCCCAATCGCGTCCCTGGGTCTCAACCAGCATGCGAAGCATCTGAGGGTACCGTTAAAGTGTTCACACAAACCATTGGTCTGTGGGTGATACGCACTCGATACCATACGCGTCACCTGCATTTTGCTGCAGAAAGCCTTCATTAGGCGAGACATAAATTGGGTCCCTCGATCGGTAAGCATCTCCCTGGGAAATCCTACCCGTGAAAAGATGGTCACCAGTGCATCCGCCACCTTATCTGCCTTAGTTGAGGACAGAGCTACTGCCTCCGGGTACCGGGTAGCGTAGTCTACCACAGTAAGGATGTATTGCTTTCCAGAGCGGCTGGGGACGGCCAGCGGGCCCACAATGTCCACCGCGATCCTCTGGAAAGGCTCCTCTATCACTGGCAACGGGATCAGGGGAGCCTTAAGAGCGGGCCCCAACTTCCCCACTCTTTGACAGGTGATACAGGAGCGGCAGTAGTTAGTCACATCTGTCCCCATCTTGGGCCAATAGAAGTGTTGAGACAGCCGTGCCTTAATTTTGCTGATCCCCAAGTGTCCAGCGAGTGGAATCTCATGGGCAATCCTCAACAACTCACCTTGGAACTGGTGCGGGACGACCAGCTGTTTTTCCCTCAACCACTCCTTTTGGGAATCTCCGGGTACTGTCTCCCGGTACAGCCTTCCTCGTTCCCAGAACACCCTCTCCTTATCAGTCACGGAGGTGGGCGTCTCGGCGAGGTGCCTCAAGTTCTCCAGGCTCGCATCTGAGTGCAGAGCGCCCTGGAACTCCTGGCTGGAGGTTCCTTCCTCACTGGGACCCTCTGGGACCGGCTCTGGGTCCACCTCTGGTTCAGTCTCTCCTGTAGCGGAGGAGGGTCCAGATGGCAGGGCGCTACCTGCGATCCGGGCACTCTGACTGCGGGTGACAGCAGCTACATATGCAGTCTCCCCGGGGCTTTATATAGACCCATCAGCCTGCGCTGCTATGGGCTCTACCTCCCCATCCACCCCCAACACTTCAGGAGCAGTGCTACTTATGGGCCAGTTACCTTCCTCGGTGGCACTGGTCAGTGTCATGGCGCCACCTTCCTCACGGTTCCCATGCACCTCCCCATTTCCTTGAGCACTGTCGCTTGCTCCTGCTAGGGGTTCCTCAGCCGTCTCACTCCGCAGAGCGACGTGGCTGAACGCTCCTGTACCTGTGGACACATCTACCACTTCAGAGAAAGGGTTAACAGGTTCAGATGGCACAGATACATCACTATCAGCATCATTCCTAGGGAAAGAAAGGTTATCAGTTGCATAATCACTTCGCAAAGCATTGGCAGGTAACACAATCAGTTTCCCATCATCATCAACATCAACATCATGGTTAACGTTAACCTTATTATCAGATTGGGAAGGGGTGTCAGGGACATAGTACGCGACCATCCTACCCAGATCAGTCCCCAATAAAACATCAGTGGGCAGGTTTTCGGACACCCCCACTTCCTTCACCCCGCTCCCGGCACCCCAGACAATGAAAACTCGGGCTATCGGCAAGGGGTAGTGGACGCCCCCAATCCCTGTGACAGTTAAGGTTTTCCCCGGAATCAACTCTTCAGGGGCCGCCAGTTCGGGTCGGATGAGGGTTCGTTCAGCCCCGGTGTCCTTGAGGCCTGTAGCAAGACGGGCCCCCATGCGGACGGGCTGCACGTTGTCATCAACCCTCCCCACCACACCACCCACCAAAAGAACAGAGGCGTTGGGCCCGGAGGCCTTGGCTGGGGGGGTTCTTCTGCCTCTCCGGACAGGTGGCGCGGATGTGTCCAGTCCTTTTACAGGAGAAACACTGGCGGGGGTCTGAGGTAGGCCTGGCGCTGGCAAAGGGGATAGTGCCTCCAGAGGGACGACTGGCAGGGGCACTGGGGTTGATTGCAGACTTACCCCCTCCCCAGCGGGCGGCGACGGGCTTCCGCACCTCGGGTTTCCGGTTGGCCTCATAGCTGTCGGCGATCCGTGCTGTTAGGACGCGTCCTCCGGTTCTCGGTCCAGGATGAACTGTCGGACCTCAGCTGGGCACAGATGCAGGAACTGGTCTTTGATCATCAGGTCTCTCAGCTCCTCAAAGGTGTCAACTGACAGTCCATGGATCCACTGGTCAAAGTGGTTCCTGAGTCCTTGCACCACATCGCTATAACTGTCGTGTGGGCCACGTTGGAGGTTCCGGAACTTCTTTCGGTATACCTCAGGGGTTAGCTGGTACTTGGCAATCAGGGCCTGCTTAATGGCCTCATAGTCACTGTCTTGATCTGACGTGAGGGAAGCTAACGCCTCCAAAGCTTTGCCCTTTAGCCCGGGGGTCAAGTACCTGGCCCATTGGTCGGCAGGCAGCCGGTACTGTCTGCAGACTTTCTCAAAGGCCCGCAGAAAAGTGTCCAAGTCTCCGTCCTTTTCCATCACGGGAAAGTGCTCCGGCCTGGGCTTCGGACTCTGAGAGCTACTGGGTGTACCGCTCCGGGCGGTGGGGAGCATCCCCCCTCGCTGGACCATCTCCAGCTCATGGGCTCTCTCAGCCTCCCGCTCGGCTCTCTCAGCCTCCCGCTCGGCTCTCTCAGCCTCCCGCTGGGCTTGGCGCTCGGCTCGGGCCTCCTGCTGGTATTGCTGGATCAGCTTCAGGCGCTCCTCCCGGTTGTCGGTGGGGAGTCCCTCCAGGGCCGCCTGCAGGTAAGGGTCCAACCCGCCCTGGGTGTAAGCATGCAGGGTTTGGGCCTCCGCTGCAGCACCACCTTGGCTTGGGCCGGCTCCTGTGCCCGCCACACTCTGATGCTCTTCCAGTTCCTTCAGGGCCTGGACCAGTCGGGCTTTGGTTTGGTTCTTGTGGTCAAGGCCGTGGTACACGCAGATTCCCACAAGAGTGTCCCTGTTCTGCTTTTCGAACCAACTTGCTCCTCTTGTAGCCATGTTTGCCAAATAAAAGATAGGATAGAAAAACAAAGAGAAGGGAGGGGTAACCGCAAGTACACACAATTGTCTCAGGGGACTAATAAACAATGAGTCTGTTCTCCAAAACTTTAGTTGCAGAGTCCCTGAAGAACCGTGCAAGTTTTTTAGTGAATGGAATGATTGCTCAAACCAGATCACTAATGCTCTATAATCCCACCGCTCTGCCACCACATGTGATGAAACTAGCACACGGTCCGCCACACGGTAGCCCGGGGTATCACGGCTTGTGATCCCTCCGTGCCGCAAATGTGACGAAAACGCGCACACACACGACGGCTGCTGCCGTCCGACCCAGTAAACTGCAGGGATTTATAATTATCCCACTTCCCCTTTGGAACTTGCAGCTCTTTGGCGCCCCCCTTACCCTCAGGTCAGTCAGGGAACTGCACCTAGGATAATTAGTCGCCAGACGGGTCACTTGGATGTGTGCTGGCTATTGGGCACGCTGCAGTGAGGGAATTATAATTACTCCGGGCCGCAGCCAGGCAATACTCTTATAAGACCCGCTCCGTCACTGCCAACGCCACCCCATAGGTCAACACTTTACACCCCTTCTTTTAAGCTGTCACCAGCTACGATTTACTTAAGGAACAATTTATCAAGAGGGTCCGTAGCAACCCCAAAACAGTAGCGTAGTACTTCAGGCACGTGCAAATTCGTTTATAGAGCAGGAGAAACAAACTAGTAAATTTTATATCTTTACTCCAAAAAGGTTTGACAGTGTTTATAAAGTTTTAAAACAAGATTTTAAAAAAGGGGAGACAATCGAAATATGTACAATATGGTTACAGAAAATAAAAGGGGTTAATATAAGGAAGATCAACTCACAGTTCTTAGATCATAGTAGGCAAGCCATGCGGTCGGGGGATGGGAGACACATCACAATGCATTACAGAGCTGTGCTACATCTGGTGTCCAGGGCAGATCTGAGGCAGAATACCTGGCCCCTACCTTATGGACCTGTGGCCGTGACATCATAAACAGGGTGGAGTTACCAGGGTCCTCCTCTTGCTCTAAGTGGTAATCTTAGTTCAGAAAACTCATAACTTTCATAACTTAGAGATGGAGTCTCTTACAGCGATGCACAGCATACCATTGTACTCCGCAAGATGTTGGCGTGCATTTAAGTCTAAACGCATTGTGCCTGGGTGGATCGGCTAAGCAGAAATCGGTTTCTTGGGTTCTGTTGGAGTTACGGGTTCACCAGTACCACGGGAACAATGCCCGCCGGCGTATGTTTCACAACAGTAACTTTCGTGTTTCTGACGCAACTTCCCACCGTGTTATAAGCCAAAAGAATGAATCTCATAATGGCTGCTAGGGGAGCAAAAGCACATGTGCAGACAATGGGGACCCCTGCGGTGAGGGGGGAAACTCCAGCACTGGTAGCTCAGGTTACACATGGGGTTGATGAGAAGCATGAGAGAGGAAGGGGGACTTTGCTCTGTGGGCTGTCAGCAGCAAAAAAAAGATGAAGACTGTAGTTTGCACAGCACAAGACATGAGCTCCAATATCCTCACAGGGCCTGAATGCTCCTGTGGTGCTGCAGCACAGTAAAGAGGGCCTGTATGCTCCTGTGCTGCTGCAGCATAGTATAGAGGGCCTGTATGCTCCTGCAGCACAGTATAGAGGGCCTGTATGCTCCTGCAGCACAGTATAAGGGCCTGTATGCTCCTGAAGCACAGTATGAGTGCCTGTATGCTCCTGCAGCACAGTATAGAGGGCCTGCATGCCCTGTGCTGCTGCAGCACAGTATAGAGGGCCTGTATGCTCCTGCAACACAGTATAGAGGCCTGTATGTTCCTGCAACACAGTATAGAGGGCCTGTATGCTCCTGTGCCGCTGCAGCACAGTATAGAAGGCCTGTATGCTCCTGTGCCGCTGCAGCTCAGTATAGAGGGCCTGTATGCTCCTGTGCTGCTGCAGCACAGTATAGAGGGCCTGTATGCTCCTGCAGCACATATAGAGGACTTGTATGCTCCTGTGCCACTGCAGCACAGTATAGAAGGCCTGTATGCTCCTGTGCTGCTGCAGCACAGTATAGAGGCCTGTATGCTCCTGCAACAGAGAGAGGGAGGGGGGACTTTGCTCTGTGGGCTGTCAGTAGCAAAAAAAAGATGAAGACTGTAGTTCTGCACAGCACAAGCATGGAGCTTCCAATAACCTCACAGGGCCTGATGCTCCTGTGGTGCTGCAGCACAGTATAGAGGGCCTGTATGCCCTGTGCTGCTGCAGCATAGTATAGAGGGCCTGTATGCTCCTGCAGCACAGTATAGAGGGCCTGTATGCTCCTGCACACAGTATAGAGGCCTGTATGCTCTGCAGCACAGTATAGAGGCCTGTATGTTCCTGCAGCACAGTATAGAGGGCCTGTATGCTCCTGCAGCACAGTAAAGGGCCTGTATGCTCCTGCAGTACAGTATAGAGGGCCTGTAAGCTCCTGCAGCACAGTATAGAGGGCCTGAATGCTCCTGTGGTGCTGCAGCACAGTATAGAGGGCCTGTATGCACCTGCAGCACAGTATAAGAGGGCCTGTATGCTCCTGCAGCACAGTATAGAGGGCCTGTATGCTTCTGTGTGCTGCAGCATAGTATAGAGGGCCTCTATGTCTCCTGCAGCACAGTATAGAGGGCTGTATGCTGCTGCAGCACAGTATAGAGGGCCTGTATGCTCCTGCAGCACAGTATAGAGGGCCTGTATGCTCCTGTGCTCTGCAGCACAGTATAGAGGGCCTGTATGCTCCTGCAGCACAGTATAAGGGCCTGTATGCTCCTGTGCTCCTGCAGCACAGTATAGAGGGCCTGTATGCTCCTGTGCCTGCAGCACAGTATAGAGGGCCTGTATGCTCCTGTCAGCTAGCAGTATAGAGGGCCTGTATGCTCCTGCAGCACAGTATAGAGGGCCTGTATGCTCCTGCAGCACAGTATAGAGGGCCTGCATGCTCCTGTGCTGCTGCAGCACAGTATAGAGCGAGCGCACTATGATGTGTGCTGTATTGCGCTGCAGCTCAGTGAGGGACTGTATCTCCGGCCGCACCCAGCATACCTTATAAGACCGCTCGTCACTGCCAAGCCACCCCATAGGTCAAGCACTTTAACCTCTAAGCTGGCACCAGTAATCTTTCTAGGACACATTTATCAAGAGGGCCGTAGCAACCCAACAGTACGTAGTACTCGTGCACTGCAAATTGTATAGCAGCGAGCAACAGTATAGAGTGTTTATGCTCCTTAGCTCACAAAAGTTGAAGTGTTTATAAGCTTCTAAACAAATTAAAGAGGAGCTCTGAAATGTACAATTGGTACAGAAAAAGGCGTTATATAAGGAGTCAACTCACAGTTGCTTAGAGCAAGTATGGCACATGTATGCACATCACAAGCAGTAAGAGGCTGTGCTAATGTGTCCATGCAGCTGAGCAAGATAACTGGCCCTACCTTATGCCTGTGTGCCGTGACATGCATAAAAGGGTGGATTACCAGGGTCCTCCTCTGCAGCAATGTAATTAAGGGGTCCAGAAACTTCATACTTTCATCACTAAGATGGGTCCTTAGATGCACCATACCTGTACTCGCAAGTATAGTGGCGCATTAGTCTAAACGCATTGAGCCAGGTGGATGGCTAAGCAGAAATGTTCTGTTCTGTTGAGTTACGGGTTAACAGTACCACGACAATGCTCCGCAGCACAGTAAGAGGGCCTGTTGTCTGCAGTCACATAAGAGGGCTGTATGCTCTGCAGCACAGTAAGAGGCCGAATGCCCGTGGTGCGAACACGTATAAGGGTGTATGACCTGAGCACAGATAGAGGGCCTGTATGCTCGTGCTGCGCAGCACATAAAGGGCTGAGCTCTAGCTGCGCAGCATAGATAGAGGGCTAAAGGGCCTGACTGCCGCAGCACAGTTAGAGGGCCTGTATGCCCTGTGCTGCTGCAGCAAGTATAGAGGGCCTGTATGCTTCCTGCTGCACAAGTATAGAGGGCCTTATGCTCCTGCAGCACAGTATAGAGGGCCTGTATGCTCCTGCAGCACATATAGAGGCCTGAATGCTCCTGGCCAGTAAGTAGAGGGCCTGTATGCTCCTGTGCGGCTGCAGCATAGTATAGAGGGCCTGTATGCTCCTGCAGCACAGTATAGAGGGCCTGTATGCTCCTGCAGCACAGTATAGAGGGCCTGTATGCTCCTCCGTTGATGCCTGATGCAGCACAGTATAGAGGGCCTGTATGCTCCTGCAGCACAGTATAAGAGGGCCTGTATGTCTCCTGCAGCACAGTATAGAGGGCCTGTATGCTCCTGCAGCACAGTATAGAGGGCCTGTATGCTCCTGCAAGCACAGTAAGAGGGCCTGATGCTCCTGTAGCTGCTGCAGCACAGTATAGAGGGCCTGTATGCTCCTGCAGCACAGTAAGAGTGCCTGTATGCTCCTGCAGCACAGTATAGAGGGCCTGTATGCTCTGTGCTGCTGCAGCACAGTATAGAGGGCCTGTATGCTCCTCTGCATGCACATATAGAGGGCCTGTATGCTCCTGCAGCACAGTATAGAGGGCCTGTATGCTCCTGCAGCACAGTATAAGGGCCTGATGCTCCTGCAGCACAGTATAGAGGGCCTGTATGCTCCTGCAGACAGTATAGAGGGCCTGTATGCTCCTGCAGCACAGTATAGAGGGCCTGAATGCTCCTGGGCTGAACAGTATAGAGGGCCTGTATGCTCCTGCAGCACAGTATAGAGGGACCTGTATGCTCCTGTGCTGCCGCAGCACATATAGAGGGCCTGTATGCTCCTGCAGCAAGTATAGAGGGCCTGTATGCTCCTGAGCTGCGCAGCACAGTGTAAGAGGGCCTGTATGCTCCTGTGCTGCTGCAGCACAGTATAGAGGGCCTGTATGCTCTGGCTGCGCAGCAAGTAATAGAGGGCCTATATGCTCCTGCGCCAGCACAGTATAGAGGGCCTGTATGCTCCTGCAGCACAGTATAGAGGGCCTGAATGCTCCTGTGTCTGCAGACAGTATAGAGGGCCTGTATGCTCCTGTGCTGCTGCAGCAAGTATAGAGGGCCTGTATGCTCCTGCAGCACAGTATAGAGGGCCTGTATGCTCCTGCAGCACAGTATAGAGGGCCTGTATGCTCCTGCAGCACAGTATAGAGGGCCTGTATGCTCCTGCAGCACAGTATAGAGGGCCTGTATGCTCCTGCAGCACAGTATAAGGGCCTGTATCTCCTGCAGCACAGTATAGAGGGCCTGTATGCTCCTGCAGTACAGTATAGAGGGCCTGTATGCTCCTGCAGCACAGTATAGAGGGCCTGTAATGCTCCTGTGTGCTGCAGCACAGTATAGAGGGCCTGTATGCTCCTGCAGCACAGTATAGAGGCCTGTATGCTCCTGCAGCACAGTATAGAGGGCCTGTATGCTCTGTGCTGCTGCAGCACAGTATAGAGGGCCTGTATGCTCCTGCAGCACAGTATAGAGGGCCTGTATGCTCCTGTCAGCACAGTATAGAGGTCCTGTATGCTGCTGCAGCACAGTATAGAGGGCCTGTATGCTCCTGCAGCACAGTATAGAGGGCCTGTATGCGCCTGTGCTCCTGCAGCACAGTATAGAGGGCCTGTATGCTCCTGTGCTGCTGCAGCACAGTATAGAGGGCCTGTATGCTCCTGTGCTGCTGCAGTATAGAGGGCCTGTATGCTCCTGCAGCACAGTATAGAGGGCCTGTATGCTCCTGCAGCACAGTATAGAGGGCCTGTATGCTCCTGTGCTGCTGCAGCACAGTATAGAGGGCCTGTATGCTCCTGAAACACAGTATAGAGGGCCTGTATGCTCCTGTGCCGCTGCAGCACAGTATAGAAGGCCTGTATGCTCCTGTGCTGCTGCAGCATAGTATAGAGGGCCTGTATGCTCCTGTGCCACTGCAGCACAGTATAGAGGGCCTGTATGCTCCTGCAGCACAGTATAGAGGGCCTGTATGCTCCTGCAGCACAGTATAGAGGGCCAGTATGCTCCTGCAGCACAGTATAGAGAGACTGTATGCTCCTGCAGTACAGTATAGAGGACCTGTATGCTCCTGCAGCACAGTATAGAGGGCCTGAATGCTCCTGTGGTGCTGCAGCACAGTATAGAAGGCCTGTATGCTCCTGCAGCGCAGTATAGAGGGCCTGTATGCTCCTGCAGCACAGTATAGAGGGCCTGTATGCTTCTGTGCTGCTGCAGCATAGTATAGATGGCCTGTATGCTCCTGCAGCACAGTATAGAGGGCCTGTATGCTCCTGCAGCGCCGTATAGAGGGCCTGTATGCTCCTGCAGCACAGTATAGAGGGCCTGTATGCTCCTGCAGCACAAAATAGAGGGCCTGTATGCTGCTGCAGCACAGTATAGAGGGCCTGTATGCTCCTGCAGCACAATATAGAGGGCCTGTATGCTGCTGCAGCACAGTATACAGGGCCTGTATGCTCCTGCAGCACAGTATAGAGGGCCTGTATGCTCCTGTGCTCCTGCAGCACAGTATAGAGGGCCTGTATGCTCCTGTGCTGCTGCAGCACAGTATAGAGGGCGTGTATGCTCCTGCAGCACAGTATAGAGGGCATGTATGCTCCTGTGCTGCTGCAGCACAGTATAGAGGGCCTGTATGCTCCTGCAGCACAGTACAGAGGGCCTGTATGCTCCTGTGCTGCTGCAGCACAGTATAGAGGGCCTGTATGCTCCTGTGCTGCTGCAGTATAGAGGGCCTGTATGCTCCTGCAGCACAGTATAGAGGGCCTGTATGCTCCTGCAGCACAGTATAGGGGGCCTGTATGCTCCTGCAGCACAGTATAGAGGGCCTGTATGCTCCTGCAGCACAGTATAGAGGGCCTGTATGTTCCTGCAGCACAGTATAGAGGGCCTGTATGTGTTGTGACCCGCACCACAATTGTGGGTTACCAGAGCAATGGGGTACTCAGAGCCGAGCCCATGGAAGTCTATGGGGTTGTCACAGGTAGCGGTGGCTCGGTCTGTGGCCCTGGCGGTCAGGCGTATGTTGGGGGGAATATTTACAGGGGATTTGGTATATAACGGTTCGTGACGCCACCTGTAGTTGTCTGATCACTAAGACCAGCGCTGCAGTAATTCTCTGAGGGGATGTTGTGGCAGCTAGATGACGGGTCCCCCACAGGTGGGACTGGTCCCTCAAAGTCTATGGTATTAATGATGTCGGGTGCAGATAAATAAATCAGTCTCACACCATCCAGCGTCTTTTCATACCTTTTACTTGTCAGATGATAAGGCAGGTCCCAGGGAGGCTGGTCGGGTGGAGGATGTGTTTTGAGGTAACGGATGAGCAGGGTAGAGGCCTCCTTAACTTTCCAATATGATGAGTCCAACCTGCGTAGAGCTAAGTTCACTCCGATTTCTCCAGCTAACTCCTCAGCTGTACTGCCCGTTCAGCATAGTGGTCGGAGCCTTCCATATAACGTGAGAGAGCTGAGTTCCTACTGTTGTCCTGCAGTGACTCAAGGTTCCACTCTCCCTGACCCCAGTTACGTACCGACACTCCAAGGGCTGCTTTCTGTGACCTAAGGTCCAGTAAGACTCTGGTTTTTCTACCACTACGCCTGAAGCTGTAGTGACACTTCGGTCTCCAGTGACCGGAGAACAATGCCGGATAGTTCAATCCTTAAGGCACTTCTGAATTCTTCCTACTGCGCCCTTCGGCCTGCTCAACTCTTAATATCAGCACTGACTAGGCTAGGATAATATTCAGTTATCCGTACTAGCCTCCACTTTTACACTGTCTCTCTGTATTGACAGGAATCTCGTTTCTCCAACAGGCACTAGTCCTGACTCCCTCCACACTCAGGAGAAGCCTTCAGACTCCCCTGTCTGCACGCTCACAGGAGAACTCTCAGACTGCACTGTGCTACAGGACACTCCCCTATACACCCCTGCTGGGTGTGTCTGAGTGTATGTGAGTGATGTCGAGCCTTTAACCGTTACCTCTCCACTCATCCTCCTGGTATTGTGTGCCTGACATACCAGGGCTATACATTCCCCCATGGTAAAATACAGCACTCCCGGGCTGTGAAATATAAGAAGACATTTTGTTTTGTATTAACAATAAACATTAAACTCTTCCCATAAATATATCATATCAACAATATTCTTGTGAAGGACCCGCACCAAACCTTCAACGTGGGTCCTGGGTGGGCTGCAGGACATCAGGCTGCAGACCTCGCTCAGTGCCACACCACACGGGTTTTATGTTCAGAGGTAATTGTTACAGTTTGATATAGAACCACGAAAATGCATAAAGTGCAACTATTTACATTATCAGTTCTGGGGCTGACATAGTCCACAGCCTCGAAGTCCATATTTCCACATATTTAGTAATGCACAATACCATAACAATACTTTTTACAATATTCACATAAGGTAACCTTTTTCTGGGTTAAATTACATTATTTTACTAGAATTACTGTTGATATCGAATAGGTATCTTCCCTTTCGTGGTTCGCTCTGATCTACGTGGAGTAGCTTCAGGCATATTGGTCTGTAATCTACCTGTTCTGCGTAATGGCAAACTATAGAACTGTCTCAATCTTTCTATGGATCTGGCAAGCGTACTGATGGCTGGGCGGTGTGAGTCAGCTTCACCAGGGGATCCCATAGCATGGGGCGCTGCTTCTGATGGTCCTTCTTGAGATTCTGTAGGCTGGGGTGTCACTGGAATAGGTAACTCCTGAACTGGCTCAACTGGCACCATGGGCACAACTGGAGGTAGAACTTCCTCTTGTGGCTGATAAAACTGCAACACCGGAATGATTACAGCATCTCCCAGTCTGGGCCAATCCGCAGGAAATCTCCCAGATCCGTGTGTATGACCTCTTCTTTTCTTTCTTCTCGATTGATGACAGGGTTCTTTTCACGAAGCTTTAAGGGTTCTGGACACAATTTCAAATGGTCTCTGGACACAGTGGATATTGTTCTTCCTCCGTCCTTACTGATGATACAAACTTTTCTGTTGTCATATTTGGAATCTTGTACGACGTAGGGTTCTTGTTCCCACTGGTTATCCAATTTGTGCATCTTCCTTTTTCTTTTCAAGACCACTTCTCCAGGCATCAAAGGCTTGGCAGGAGCATTCCTGTTGTAAATATCTTCCTGTTTTTCCCGTGTCTTGTTGAGACTTTCCTCTACACAGACTTGCACTCGTCTGTACTGCTCTTGCCGATTGATGTCCCAGTTTTCAACGGCGTCGTCTGCCTCCGGTTCTACCACTCCAAGTTCTAAATCCATTGGTAGTCTTCCGGGCCTTGCTCTCATAAGATAGGCTGGAGTGCAGTTAGTGGAACTTACAGGTATATGGTTATACAAGTCAACCAAATCAGGTAGTAAGTCCGGCCACCGATTTCTGTCTTCCAATGGTATAGACTTCAACAAATCAAGGACAATGTGGTTCATTTTCTCGCAAAGGCCGTTGGTTTGAGGATGGTATGGCGTTGTTCTAATTTTCTTGCACCCATACATGTGACAGAATTCCTTGAATAGGTCAGCCTCGAAAGCAGGTCCTTGATCAGTTAATACTTGCTCCGGATACCCATGCGGTCTGCAGAAGCTTGCTTGAAAGGTTCTTGCTGCCGTCACTGCTGTCTGATCCTTTACTGGAACAACCACCAGAAATCTAGAGTAATGGTCCACCATGGTCAGGGCGGATGAGTATCCAGATCTACTTGGCGACAATTTAACGTGGTCCAAGGCCACAATCTCTAAGGGACGAGTCGTCAGGATAGGCTGCAGGGTGCCCTCTGACTACCGTAGTCCTTTCTTCTGAGACCACAGGGTCCACAGTTCCGACACCACCTCTCGATGGAGCTGCGCATCCCTACCCAGTAGAACCGGCACCTCAACAGGGTCTCCAGCTTTCTCCAGCCAAAGTGTCCTGCTTGATCGTGGTATGCTTCCAACACCATTTGGACGTCTGCCTTGGGGACCACTATCTGCCAGACCATCTCATGGGTCCTGGGGTTGACGTATCTCCTGCACAACTTCTCACGGTATAGGAACAATCGGCTTCTCTCGTTCCACAGGAGCTTTGCTGACATAGGTGCATCTTTTTCCAAGGAGGAACCTTCTTGTCGTAACAACTCCTTGATACGGCTGACCACTGGATAGCTGTCCTGAGTCTCTTTCCAGCTGTGATGGGGTAAGGGATTTAACGTTGCACCATACTGCTTTCTGTAGACTCGATGCTCGTGGACTACCCCATTTCGATGGAACGCAGGTAGCTCAATTTCTTCCAGGTCGTCCGATTCTTCTTCCGTGTCAGATTCATGCGGCATTCGGGACAATGCGTCAGCATTAGCATTCTTTCGGCCTGCCCGGTACTTGATGGTAAACTGGTAATTGGACAACCGAGCCATCCAACGCTGCTCCATGGCGCCCAGCTTGGCGGTTTCCAGGTGCGTTAAGGGGTTGTTGTCTGTAAACGCAGTGAACTGGTTGGAGGCCAGATAGTGCTTAAATCTTTCAGTAATGGCCCAGACCAGCGCCAGAAACTCCAGCTTGAAGCTGCTATAATTTTCCGGATTCCTCTCAGTTGGCCTGAGTTTTCTGCTGGCATATGCGATGACTTTTTCTTGGCCATTCTGCTTCTGACTGAGAACTGCTCCTAAACCTTCATTACTTGCATCGGTGTACAGCAGGAACGGTTGGCTGTAATCAGGATAGGTCAAGATCTCATCACCTGTAAGGATCTCTTTCATCTTTTGGAATGCTTCAGCCTGTTCCTTACCCCAATTAAAGGGAGGGTTTCTGCTCTTTAGGGATTGTCCTACTAGGAGGTCCTGTAAAGGGGCTGCCTTCTTCGTGTAATCTTTCACGAACCTTCTGTAGTAACCCGTTAGTCCCAGGAACTGTCGCACTTCCTTGAGGTTCTTCGGCTCCGGCCACTTCTGGATGGCAGTGACTTTCTCTGGGTCCGGCGCTACTCCTTCCGAACTGACGATGTGCCCCAAGTATTGTACCTTCTGCTTGAGTAAATGGCATTTTGAGGGTTTCAACTTCATCCCGTACCTGGACAGGGACTCAAATACTTCTGCCAGGTGCTTCAGATGGTCCTCATATGTCTTGGAGTACACGATGACGTCGTCTAGGTATAGCAGCACGGTTTCAAAATTGAGATGTCCCAGACAGTTCTCCATCACTCTCTGAAATGTTCCCGGGGCACTGCTGAGCCCAAACGGCATTCTGTCGAACTCACAGAGCCCCATTGGGGTGGTGAAAGCCGTTTTCTCACGATCCTCTCAGCCACAGCCACTTGCCAGTACCCACTAGTCAGATTGAGGGTAGAAAAGTAGTTAGCCGTTTTCAGAGCAGCTAATGATTCCTCTATACGTGGTAACGGGTATGCATCTTTATGTGTTATGCGGTTCACCTGCCTGTAATCCACACACATTCTCAAGCTACCATCTTTTTTTCTAACCAGGACTAGAGGTGCTGCCCAGGGACTACAACTATCCCTGATTACTCCGGCTTCTTTCATATCTCGCAACATTTCTTTAGCCTTCTGATAATGGGCTGGGGGTATAGGCCTGTACCGCTCTTTGATGGGAGGATGACTGCCTGTAGGGATATGATGTTGTACTCCCTTAATTACCCCAAAATCAAGTGGATGCTTGCTAAACACTTGAGCATACTCTTGTACCACCCATAATACCCCTTGCTTCTGGTGAGCGGGAGTGGTGTCCGTCCCAACATGGAGCTGCTGACACCATTCCGCCACCTGGGTTGCCGGGTCATTGTCCTCCGCTACTTGGCGGGAGTCTAAGGACTCAGCCGGGAGAATAGAATTATTGTCGACAGCATGTAGTTTAGCAATGGTTGCATAACGGGGTAAGTTCACCTCATCATCTCCCCAATTGAGAAGCCGTACCGGAACTCTTCCATTCACCACTTCCACTACTCCCCTAGCAGTCATAAGTGTAGGTCTATGTTCTGAATGGTGGGGTTCTACTACAGCTTGGTAGTTCTGTCCTCTCAGACCTATGGCTGCCCTGCACCAGATTATCATTTCACTCATTGGGGGTATCACAATGGGATTCGAGTCAGAGACCCGTACATTACCAATTTCGCCGTCTGTAAGCTTCGCTTGCTGCTGACACATCAGAGCCCGGATCTCTCTCTGGATCGCTCCTTTCTGCCTTGGTCTGGCAATTTCAGCGAGCTGTTGGAGTAAGAACACAACTTCTCCCAGACAGTTACTGATAATGTTAGTACCCAAAATTATATTTAAACCGTTCTCTTCATTTACAGTCTTTACTACTAGAAGTCCCTGGTCTTTCAACTCCTCTCTGCCCACTTTCACATCCACACATTTTGTCCCGAGTACTTCTACAGGAAGACCATTAGAAGCATATACGGTAAAGTCAGGGCTCGGGGGTTTAAGACTGTCCATTGACCAGAACTTAGTATATAGGGCATCAGGTATTATGGTCACCTGAGACCCAGTGTCTAACAATGCCGGAACTGCAATACCATCTAGAATGATAGACAGGTAGGGTCGCCCACCCACATACCTGCGGTTCCAGTCTAGGGGGCCTGACGGATCTCCTCCTGGGTGTTGGCCCTCGGACCCAGGTTCTGCCCGTTTAAAGGACACTGTGGAGACATATGACCTTTCCGGTTGCAACGGTAACAGGTGATCTCCCGACGAGGAGGGTGTTGATCAGAGGTCGCTCCTGGGGGTGGCGTTGTCCTCCTCCGGGGGGGCGACGTCTTCCTTCTTCTCCGGTGCATCCACGGGACGTCTTCTGGGCAGTCAGCTAATAAGATCTTCCCTTCTTCCTCTTTCCGCAGCTGCAGGGCACTCATCACAGCAGCCAGATTTTTAGTCAGCTGGCGCACCTCTGAGCGCAGACAGTCCAATTCACTAGGGGGTGTCGCCTGCGTTTTGGCTTCTGCCACTAGCGGGGAAAAGGGGGGTACTGCCGGTTCCAGAGTGACTTCACCCTGGTGATGTTGGGTGGCCACCTCAGGTTTGCCCAGGGGTCGCAGCCCTTTTATTGCCATGTCCTTTAGGGCATCAAAGGTAGCATCAGGATGATCTAAGGACCACCAGTTTACAGTTCTGCGTTCCTCTTGGGATCTCAAACCCTGTACAAATTGTTCTTTCAGCATCTTATTTTCGTCGATAGCATTTATATTATTAATCTGCTTAAGGGCTCTCAGGGCTCCTTGTAGTCGGCAAGCGTAGTCCCTGATGCTGTCACCTGGCTGCTGTGAACAGTGGTAGAAGGCCATCCGGAGATCCGTTTCTGTGCGGTCTTCAAATATGGCATGTAGCTTAAGGAGGATCGCAGGTACCGACTCTTGATCAACGGTATCCCAAGTCTCCACTTCCCTCTCAGCAGCGCCAGTTAGCTGCCCTATCAGCACAGCAGCTTTCTGTCTCTCAGGCATGGAGTACATTTCTAGGATGCTGCATAACTTCCGCTTGAATGCTGCTAAAGTGCCTGGCTCACTGCTGTACTGGGGAAGCCATTTCGCCCCAGGCATATATGGGAGCGTTAGTGGCATGATCGGGACTACCGGACTGGGTGCTGGGCCTGCACCCCCATCTGGCGCTACAATGCCACGCAGTGCGGGGTCGGGGCCTCCGGCTGGGGCCGCACTGTCGGCCGGTTGTTGTGACATATTAGTGCCCCCTTGGTTAAACGGAGCCTACCGGTTTCAGAAGCTGCTATTTCACAGGCACAGCAGTGGGGACAGGACCTTCGTCGCAGGCGCTCTGATGTCAGAGCGTCCACTTCCTGTCGCAGGATCTGCCGCTGAGTCAGAGCTGGGGGCGTGTCCAAGACTTTGCGCGCTCTTTCAGGTACGCCCACCTTCTTCTCCAGCGCCTTAGGCGCGAATATGGTGGCAAATATGGCGGTATTTGGCGCCAAACAACAGCAACAGTCTTTTTCACCAAAACACTCCACAGGCACACAGGGCTCGCAATGCTGCAAGTTTCGGATCCTGTTCGTGACGCCAAGTTTTTGTTGTGACCCGCACCACAATTGTGGGTTACCAGAGCAATGGGGTACTCAGAGCCAAGCCCATGGAAGTCTATGGGGTTGTCACAGGTAGCGGTGGCTCGGTCTGTGGCCCTGGCGGTCAGGCGTATGTTGGGGGGAATATTTACAGGGGATTTGGTATATAACGGTTCGTGACGCCACCTGTAGTTGTCTGATCACTAAGACCAGCGCTGCAGTAATTCTCTGAGGGGATGTTGTGGCAGCTAGATGACGGGTCCCCCACAGGTGGGACTGGTCCCTCAAAGTCTATGGTATTAATGATGTCGGGTGCAGATAAATAAATCAGTCTCACACCATCCAGCGTCTTTTCATACCTTTTACTTGTCAGATGATAAGGCAGGTCCCAGGGAGGCTGGTCGGGTGGAGGATGTGTTTTGAGGTAACGGATGAGCAGGGTAGAGGCCTCCTTAACTTTCCAATATGATGAGTCCAAACTGCGTAGAGCTAAGTTCACTCCGATTTCTCCAGCTAACTCCTCAGCTGTACTGCCCGTTCAGCATAGTGGTCGGAGCCTTCCATATAACGTGAGAGAGCTGAGTTCCTACTGTTGTCCTGCAGTGACTCAAGGTTCCACTCTCCCTGACCCCAGTTACGTACCGACACTCCAAGGGCTGCTTTCTGTGACCTAAGGTCCAGTAAGACTCTGGTTTTTCTACCACTACGCCTGAAGCTGTAGTGACACTTCGGTCTCCAGTGACCGGAGAACAATGCCGGATAGTTCAATCCTTAAGGCACTTCTGAATTCTTCCTACTGCGCCCTTCGGCCTGCTCAACTCTTAATATCAGCACTGACTAGGCTAGGATAATATTCAGTTATCCGTACTAGCCTCCACTTTTACACTGTCTCTCTGTATTGACAGGAATCTTGTTTCTCCAACAGGCACTAGTCCTGACTCCCTCCACACTCAGGAGAAGCCTTCAGACTCCCCTGTCTGCACGCTCACAGGAGAACTCTCAGACTGCACTGTGCTACAGGACACTCCCCTATACACCCCTGCTGGGTGTGTCTGAGTGTATGTGAGTGATGTCGAGCCTTTAACCGTTACCTCTCCACTCATCCTCCTGGTATTGTGTGCCTGACATACCAGGGCTACACATTTGCTCCTGCAGCACAGTATAGAGGGCCTGTATGCTCCTGCAGTACAGTATAGAGGGCCTGTATGCTGCTGCAGCACAGTATAGAGGGCCTGAATGCTCCTGTGGTGCTACAGCACAGTATAGAGGGCCTGTATGCACCTGCAGCACAGTATAGAGGGCCTGTATGCTCCTGCAGCACAGTATAGAGGGCCTGTATGCTCCTGTGCTGCTGCAGCATAGTATAGAGGGCCTCTATGCTCCTGCAGCACAGTATAGAGGGCCTGTATGCTCCTGCAGCACAGTATAGAGGGCCTGTATGCTGCTGCAGCACAGTATAGAGGGCCTGTATGCTCCTGCAGCACAGTATAGAGGGCCTGTATGCTCCTTTGCTCCTGCAGCACAGTATAGAGGGCCTGTATGCTCCTGTGCTGCTGCAGCACAGTATAGAGGGCCTGTATGCTCCTGTGCTGCTGCAGTACAGAGGGCCTGTATGCTCCTGCAGCACAGTATAGAGGGCCTGTATGCTCCTGCAGCACAGTATAGAGGGCCTGTATGCTCCTGTGCTGCTGCAGCACAGTATAGAGGGCCTGTATGCTCCTGCAACACAGTATAGAGGGCCTGTATGCTCCTGCAACACAGTATAGAGGACCTGTATGCTCCTGTGCCGCTGCAGCACAGTATAGAAGGCCTGTATGCTCCTGTGCCGCTGCAGCACAGTATAGAGGGCCTCTATGCTCCTGTGCTGCTGCAGCACAGTATAGAGGGCCTGTATGCTCCTGCAGCACAGTATAGAGGGCCTGTATGCTCCTGTGCCGCTGCAGCACAGTATAGAAGGCCTGTATGCTCCTGTGCTGCTGCAGCACAGTATAGAGGGCCTGTATGCTCATGCAGCACAGTATAGAGGGCCTGTATGCTCCTGTGCTGCTACAGCACAGTATAGAGGGCGTGTATGCTCCTGTGCTGCTGAAGCACAGTATAGAGGGCCTGTATGCTCCTGCAGCACAGTATAGAGGGCCTGTATGCTCCTGTGCTGCTGCAGCACAGTATAGAGGGCCTGTATGCTCCTGCAACACAGTATAGAGGGCCTGTATGCTCCTGCAACACAGTATAGAGGACCTGTATGCTCCTGTGCCGCTGCAGCACAGTATAGAAGGCCTGTATGCTCCTGTGCCGCTGCAGCACAGTATAGAGGGCCTCTATGCTCCTGTGCTGCTGCAGCACAGTATAGAGGGCCTGTATGCTCCTGCAGCACAGTATAGAGGGCCTGTATGCTCCTGTGCCGCTGCAGCACAGTATAGAAGGCCTGTATGCTCCTGTGCTGCTGCAGCACAGTATAGAGGGCCTGTATGCTCATGCAGCACAGTATAGAGGGCCTGTATGCTCCTGTGCTGCTACAGCACAGTATAGAGGGCGTGTATGCTCCTGTGCTGCTGAAGCACAGTATAGAGGGCCTGTATGCTCCTGTGCTGCTGCAGCACAGTATAGAGGGCCTGTATGCTCCTGCTACACAGTATAGAGGGCCTGTATGCTCCTTTGCAGATGCAGCACAGTATAGAAGGCCTGTATGCTCTTGTGCTGCTGCAGCATAGTATAGAGGGCCTGTATGCCCTCAGTGACCGGAGAACAATGCCGGATAGTTCAATCCTTAAGGCACTTCTGAATTCTTCCTACTGCGCCCTTCGGCCTGCTCAACTCTTAATATCAGCACTGACTAGGCTAGGATAATATTCAGTTATCCGTACTAGCCTCCAGTTTTTGCACTGTCTCTCTGTATTGACAGGAATCTCGTTTCTCCAACAGGCACTAGTCCTGACTCCCTCCACACTCAGGAGAAGCCTTCAGACTCCCCTGTCTGCATGCTCACAGGAGAACTCTCAGACTGCACTGTGCTACAGGACACTCCCCTATACCCCCCTGCTGGGTGTGTCTGAGTGTATGTGAGTGATGTCGAGCCTTTAAACCGTTACCTCTCCACTCATCCTCCTGGTATTGTGTGCCTGACATACCAGGGCTACACATTTGCTCCTGCAGCACAGTATAGAGGGCCTGTATGCTCCTGCAGTACAGTATAGAGGGCCTGTATGCTCCTGCAGCACAGTATAGAGGGCCTGAATGCTCCTTTGCTGCTACAGCACAGTATAGAGGGCCTGTATGCACCTGCAGCACAGTATAGAGGGCCTGTATGCTCCTGCAGCACAGTATAGAGGGCCTGTATGCTTCTATGCTGCTGCAGCATAGTATAGAGGGCCTCTATGCTCCTGCAGCACAGTATAGAGGGCCTGTATGCTCCTGCAGCACAGTATAGAGGGCCTGTATGCTGCTGCAGCACAGTATAGAGGGCCTGTATGCTCCTGCAGCACAGTATAGAGGACCTGTATGCTCCTGTGCTCCTGCAGCACAGTATAGATGGCCTGTATGCTCCTGTGCTGCTGCAGCACAGTATAGAGGGCCTGTATGCTCCTGTGCTGCTGCAGTACAGAGGGCCTGTATGCTCCTGCAGCACAGTATAGAGGGCCTGTATGCTCCTGCAGCACAGTATAGAGGGCCTGTATGCTCCTGTGCTGCTGCAGCACAGTATAGAGGGCCTGTATGCTCCTGCAACACAGTATAGAGGGCCTGTATGCTCCTACAACACAGTATAGAGGGCCTGTATGCTCCTGTGCCGCTGCAGCACAGTATAGAAGGCCTGTATGCTCCTGTGCCGCTGCAGCACAGTATAGAGGGCCTCTATGCTCCTGTGCTGCTGCAGCACAGTATAGAGGGCCTGTATGCTCCTGCAGCACAGTATAGAGGGCCTGTATGCTCCTGTGCCGCTGCAGCACAGTATAGAAGGCCTGTATGCTCCTGTGCTGCTGCAGCACAGTATAGAGGGCCTGTATGCTCCTGCAGCACAGTATAGAGGGCCTGTATGCTCCTGTGCTGCTGCAGCACAGTATAGAGGGCGTGTATGCTCCTGTGCTGCTGAAGCACAGTATAGAGGGCCTGTATGCTCCTGTGCTGCTGCAGCACAGTATAGAGGGCCTGTATGCTCCTGCTACACAGTATAGAGGGCCTGTATGCTCCTACAACACAGTATAGAGGGCCTGTATGCTCCTGTGCCGCTGCAGCACAGTATAGAAGGCCTGTATGCTCCTGTGCCGCTGTAGCACAGTATAGAGGGCCTCTATGCTCCTGTGCTGCTGCAGCACAGTATAAAGGGCCTGTATGCTCCTGCAGCACAGTATAGAGGGCCTGTATGCTCCTGTGCCGCTGCAGCACAGTATAGAAGGCCTGTATGCTCCTGTGCTGCTGCAGCACAGTATAGAGGGCCTGTATGCTCCTGCAGCACAGTATAGAGGGCCTGTATGCTCCTGTGCTGCTGCAGCACAGTATAGAGGGCGTGTATGCTCCTGTGCTGCTGAAGCACAGTATAGAGGGCCTGTATGCTCCTGTGCTGCTGCAGCACAGTATAGAGGGCCTGTATGCTCCTGCAGCACAGTATAGTGGGCCTGTATGCTCCTGTGCCGCTGCAGCACATTATAGAAGGCCTGTATGCTCCTGTGCTGCTGCAGCACAGTATAGAGGGCCTGTATGCTCCTGCAGCACAGTATAGAGGGCCTGTATGCTCCTGTGCTGCTGCAGCACAGTATAGAGGGCGTGTATGCTCCTGTGCTGCTGAAGCACAGTATAGAGGGCCTGTATGCTCCTGTGCTGCTGCAGCACAGTATAGAGGGCCTGTATGCTCCTGCTACACAGTATAGAGGGCCTGTATGCTCCTTTGCAGCTGCAGCACAGTATAGAAGGCCTGTATGCTCTTGTGCTGCTGCAACATAGTATAGAGGGCCTGTATGCTCCTGCAGCACAGTATAGAGGGCCTGTATGTGAGTCACACAACATGATACCAGGGCTATGGGGTACTCGGCACCGAGCCCATGGAAGTCTATGGGGGATGTCACTGGCAGCATAGCTCGGTCCGTGGCCCTGGGCGCTCATACAATGGGGGATATTTACAGGGGATTTTAGTAATAGTTCGTGACGCCACCTGTGGTTTCTGATCAGATAGACCAGCGCTGCAGGGTTATTCTTCTGAGGGGATGTTATTAGGCAGCTAGATGTTAAGTCCCCCACAGGTGGAACTGTTCCCTCAAAGTCAATGTTGTTGCAGAATAAGTCAGTCACACACAATTCAGTCTCTTTCCATACCTTTACTGATGTTGTTGGCAGGTATGTCCCGGGAAGCTGGTCAGGTTGGAGAATGCACATTCAGGGGATTGCTGAGCAGGTTTAAGGCCTCCTTTCTCCTTGAAGTGTATGTGAGTCCTAACTTGCATGAAGTCAAGTTTAACTCTTTCTATAGCAGCTTCGCCCGGCTGACATTGTGGTAGAGTCTTTTCTGTCTCTGATGCTCAGAGGCTGGCAAGAACAAGTCCTCTAAGCTTGGCCTAGCTAAAAGTCCTTGTTCTCCCTGACTCCAGTTACGTATCAACGCTTAGGGCTACCTTCTGTGACTTGAAGTCCAGCAAGGATTCCGGTGTATCTTATTACTAGACGTGAAGTACTAGCAATGCTTCGGACCCCGGTGTCCGGTTAATTAAGTGAAAGTGATCTGTCACCTTGGTCACTTATCCATCTTTCTCCACTTGCCTGTCGCCCTGCTCTTGCCTTAACATAAGCACGGGTAACAGTAGGTGTAGTTGTCAGTCGTTTTTCCAAGCTCACTGACCTGTTCTCAGTTGCCTCGATGTTACAACTGCTGTAATCCCTTTCCTTCTTTCCTTCAAAGACTCTGTCCAGAGTGGCTATCAGGAGCTTCTGTCAAACTGATTTCATGCTCGCTCTGAGAGTTACTTTCCACGTTCATAGGGAACACAGGCAGCTTGTTCTGAGTAACAGCTTCAGATTCAAATGTAGCTCTGACTAGGCTAGAGTGATTCCTTCCCACTCGTACTAGCCTCCACTTCAGTACAAAATGAACTACCTGAGCTCTGTCAGGAATCAGTCTTCTCTCCTCTCTCTCCTAGACTCAACTGCTCTGTCCTGAGACAGCAAACTAATCTCTCCTTTCTACTGCTACGTCACACTAACTTAAATAGTCTAAGTTGCCCTCTGGTGGCAGTGTTGGAAGTGTGTGATGTGAATGAATATCAGGCTTCACAATTACCTTATCTGTGCACTCTCCTGGAGACATGTGTACCAAGCGCAGCTGGGCCACACATCTGCTCCTGTGCTGCTGCAGCACAGTATAGAGGGCCTGTATGCTCCTGCAGCACAGTATAGAGGGCCTGTATGCTCCAGCAGCACAGTATAGAGGGCCTGAATGCTCCTGCAGCACAGTATAGAGGGCCTGTATGCTAATGCAGTACAGTATAGAGGGCCTGTATGCTCCTGCAGCACAGTATAGAGGGCCTGTATGCTCCTGTGCTGCTGCAGCACAGTATAGAGGGCCTGTATGCTCCTGCAGCACAGTATAGAGGGCCTGTATGCTCCTGCAGCACAGTATAGAGGGCCTGTATGCTCCTGCTGAGCACAGTATAGAGGCCTGTATGCTCCGGCGTGCGCACAGTATAGAGGGCCTGTATGCCTCCTGCAGCACAGTATAGAGGGCCTGTATGCTCCTGCAGCACAGTATAGAGGGCCTGTATGCTCCTGCGCTGCAGCACAGTATAGAGGCCTGTATGCTCCTTGCTGCTGCAGCACAGTATAGAGGGCCTGTATGCTCCTGCAGCACAGTATAGAGGGCCTTATGCTCCTGTGGTGCTGCAGCACAGTATAGAGGGCGTGTATGCTTCCTGTGCTGCTGAAGCACAGTATAGAGGGCCTGTATGCTCCTGTGCTGCTGCAGCACAGTATAGAGGGCCTGTATGCCTGCACACAGTATAGAGGGCCTGTATGCTCCTTTGCAGCTGCAGCACAGTATAGAAGGCCTGTATACTCCTGTCCCGCTGCAGCACAGTATAGGGGGCCTCTATGTCCTGTGCTGCTGCAGCAACAGTATAGAGGGCCTGTATGCTCCTTGCTGCTGCAAGCACAGTATAGAGGGCCTGTATGCTCCACAACACAGTATAGAGGGCCTGTATGCCTCCTGTGCCGCTGCAGCACAGTATAGAAGGCCTGTATGCCCTGTGCCACTGCAGCACAGTATAGAGGGCCTCTATGCTCCTGTGCTGCTGCAGCACAGTATAGAGGGCCTGTATGCTCCTGCAGCACAGTATAGTGGGCCTGTATGCTCCTGTGCCGCTGCAGCACAGTATAGAAAGGCCTGTATGCTCCTGTGCTGCGCAGCACAGTATACAGGGCCTGTATGCTCCTGCAGCACAGTATAGAGGGCCTGTTTTGCTCCTGTGCTGCTGCAGCACAGTATAGAGGGCGTGTATGCTCCTGTGCTGCTGAAGCACAGTATAGAGGGCCTGTATGCTCCTGTGCTGCTGCAGCACAGTATAAGGGCCTGTAGCTCCTGCTACACAGTATAGAGGGCCTGTATGCTCCTTGCAGCTGCAGCACAGTATAGAAGGCCTGTATGCTCTTGTGCTGCTGCAACATAGTATAGAGGGCCTGTATGCTCCTGCCAGCACAGTATAGAGGGCCTGTATGTGAGTCGCACAACATGATACCAGGGCTAGGGGGTACTCGGCACCGAGCCCATGGAAGTCTATGGGGGATGTCACTGGCAGCATAGCTCGGTCCGTGGCCCTGGGCGCTCTACAATGGGGGATATTTACAGGGATTTAGTAATATTCGTGACGCCACCTGTGGTTTCTGATCAGATAGACCAGCGCTGCAGGGTTATTCTTCTGGGGATGTTATTAGGCAGCTAGATGTTAAGTCCCCCACAGGGGGACTGTTCCCTCAAAGTCAATGTTGTTGCAGAATAAGTCAGTCACACACAATCAGTCTCTTTCCATACCTTTACTGATGTTGTTGGCAGTATGTCCCGGGAAGCTGGTCAGGTTGGAGAATGCACATTCAGGGGATTGCTGAGCAGGTTTAAGGCCTCCTTTCTCCTTGAAGTGTATTGAGTCCTAACTTGCATGAAGTCAAGTTTAACTCTTTCTATAGCACTTCGCCCGGCTGACATTGTGGTAGAGTCTTTTCTGTCTCTGATGCTCAGAGGCTGGCAAGAACGAAGTCCTCTAAGCTTGGCCTAGCTAAAAGTCCTTGTTCTCCCTGACTCCAGTTACGTATCAACGCTTAGGGCTACCTTCTGTGACTTGAAGTCCAGCAAGGATTCCGGTGTATCTTATTACAGACGTGAAGTACAGCAATGCTTCGGACCCCGGGGGTCCGGTTAATTAAGTGAAAGTGATCTGTCACCTTGGTCACTTATCCGTCTTTCTCCACTTGCCTGTCGCCCTGCTTTGCCCATAACATAAGCACGGGTAACAGTAGGTGTAGTTGTCAGTCGTTTTTCCAAGCTCACTGACCTGTTCTCAGTTGCCTCGATGTTTACAACTGCTGTAATCCCTTTCCTTCTTTCCTTCAAAGACTCTGTCCAGAGTGGCTATCAGGAGCTTCTGTCAAACTGATTTCATGCTCGCTCTGAGAGTTTACTTTCCACGTTCATAGGAACACAGGCAGCTTGTTCTGAGTAACAGCTTCAGATTCAAATGTAGCTCTGACTAGGCTAGAGTGATTCCTTCCCACTCGTACTACCCCCATTCAGTACAAAATGAACTACCTGAGCTCTGTCAGGAATCAGTCTTCTCTCCTCTCTCTCCTAGACTCAACTGCTCTGTCCTGAGACAGCAAACTAATCTCTCCTTTCTACTGCTACGTCACACTAACTTAAATAGTCTAAGTGCCCTTTGGTGGCAGTGTTGGAAGTGTGTGATGTGAATGAATATCAGGCTTCACAATTACCTTATCTGTGCACTCTCCTGGAGACATGTGTACCAAACGAGCTGGGCCACAATTGCTCTGTGCGCTGCAGACAGTATAAGGGCGTATGCTCCCGCAGCACAGATAGAGGGCCTGTTGCTCAGCAGCACAGTATAGAGGGCCTGAATGCTCCTGCAGACGTATAGAGGGCCTGTATGTAATGCAGTACAGTATAGAGGGCCTGTTGCTCCTGCAGCCCCAGTAAGAAAGGGGCCTGTATTTCCTGTGCTGCTGCAGCAAAGTATAGAGGGCCTAGCCTGCAACACAGTATAGAGGGCCTTATGCTCCTGCAGCACAGTAAAGAGGGGGGCCTTTGCTCCTGCAGCACAGATAGAGGGCCATATCTCCTACAAGGGCTTATTTTCCTGCCCAAAAAAGTTTAGAGGGCCCGTATGCTCCTTTCAGACAGTATAGAGGGCCTGAATGCTCCTTCGCAGCACAGTATAGAGGGCCGAATGCTCCTGGGCGCAGCCAAATAAGAAGGGCCTGTACCCCCCTCCTGCAGCCAGTATAGAGGGCTGAAGTTCCTGTCTGCTGCACATATAAGGCTGTAGTCCTGCAGCAAGTATAGAGGCCTGTATGCTCCGCAGCACAATATAGAGGGCCTGTATGCTCTGAGCACAAAATAGAGGGCCTGTATGTCTGGCAGCCAGTATAGAGGGCCTGTATGCTCCTGCAGCACAGTATAGAGGGCCTGTATGTCCTCCCGCCCAGTTTAGGGGGGCCTGAAAGCTCCTGTTCGGGCTGCGGACAGTATAGGGGGGGGGGCCTGTAGGGCCCCCCTTGTGCTGCTGCAGATGGGGGGGCCTGTATGTTTTTTGCAGCACATTTATAGGGGGCCCTGTTTGCTCCTGCGGGCACAGTATAGGGGGCCGAAATGTTTTTCCCTCCTGAAATTATGGGAGGGCCTGTATGCCCCTGCGCACAGTATAGGGGGCCTGAATTTTCCCTTCAACAGTAAAAAGGGGGGGTTAAAAAATGCCCCTGTGGGGTTGCAGACAGAAAATAGGGGGCCTGTTTTGCCCCCTTCGGGCACAGAAATAAGGGCTTAAAAGTTTCCTGTGGGGGTTCCCGCACAGTTAAGGGGGGGGGCCTGTAGCTTCTTGCGCGGGCAGCTAGTATAGAGGGCCTGTATGCTTCGTGCTGCTGCAGACAGTATAGGGGCCCTGTATGTCCCTGTGCTGCAGCAGAAGTATAGGGGGCCCCCTGTATGCTTTCTGTGTTTGCTCCCGCACAGTTATAGGGGGCCGGGTATTGCTCCCCCCAAGCACAGAAATTAGAGGGCCTGTATGCTTTTTTTGCGCACGGGAAAATAGGGGGCCTGTATGCTCCTGGGGGCCGTAAAAGCATAGTTAGGGGGGCCTGAAAACCCCTTCCCGGGTGCTCTGCAGCAAAGTTGGGGTTTTCTTTGGGTTTCATGTTGACTTTCTTTGGGGTTTGTTGCTTTTTTTTGGGGTGCGCCTAAAAGGGGGCCCTTTTGTTTCCTTGCTCCTCCCTTTTCTTTATCCCCTTCCCGGGGGCCTCTTGTTTCCCTTGGCTTTTTCCCCATTTGAGGGTTGTTTTTGGCTTTCATTTTGGGTTTTTGTGTTTTCCCAGCCTTTTCCCCCTTATTTTTAAAAACCCCCCCCCCCGGTTTAAAGCCGGGAAAACTCCCCCCTCTTTTTCTGCAGTTTCCCTTTTTCCCTTTCCCCCTTTTTTCCCTTCAGTCGCTTAAAGTGTTTTTTGGCCCTGCTTTTTCCCCTACCCCGGGTCCCTTTTTTTCCCGCCTTCTTTCTTCCTATTTGCGGCCTTTGGGGTTTTTCTTCTCTTTTTTTTTAATTAACCCTTACCTTCGTTTTCCCCTTTTTCTTTTTCCTTCCCGCCGGATTTTTTTTCCTTCCGTTGGTTTTGGAAATTTTTTTTTTCCCAACGAACCGGTTTGGTTTCTCTCCCCCTTTTTTTTAATTTCCCCACCCGTGTTTCTTGGGCTTCTTTTCCCCAAAGGCGCATTTTGGTCCCATTAATTCTGTTTGGGCAAAAAGAACAATTTAAAATGAATTTATGTTTGGCAGATGTCAAATTGGGGCCTTGTACCCAAGGGGGGGGCTGGGGACCAGTTTTGGAGGGGCCCTGAATGCTTCCCGTTTTCTGGGGCAAAAAATTTTTTTGTGGGAGGGGGGGCCGGGTAAAGACTCCAAATGAAACTATGAGGGGCCCTTCCCCAGCGGGCCCTTGCCTTGGGTTTAATGATTAAAAACCTTTTTTTTGGTGGTTTAAATTTTCCCCCTTTTTTCCCCCCCCCCTTTTTTTTTTTTTTTCCCTTTTCCCCTTTTTTCCCCCTCCCCCCCCCCCTTTCCCCCCCACCCCCAAACTCCCCCCCCTTTTTTCCCCCCCCCTTTTTGCAGCTCAGGGGTTTCCCCCCCCTTCCCCCCCCCCTGCCCAAATTCAGTCAAGTTTCAGTGTAACTTGACGCCAGTGTTTGGAAGTTTTCCCCCTTTTTTTTTCCCCCCCCCCCCCCCCCCCCCCCCCCCCCCCCAAAGCAGGGGCCCCTGCTTGTCCGAAAAAAAACTTTGCTTTTTTCCTATAGCAGCCCATGTTGGAGTATTCATTCTTTTTGGGGGGTTTAATAACCCCCCGGTGGGAGCTTTTCCGCTAGAAACACGAAATTTAAACTGTGTTAAAAACCAAAATGCCCCGGATGGGAAATCTTTCCTTGGTAGGGGAAAACCCGAAAACCCCAACAAAAAACCCGAGAAAGGGAAATTTCTCGGGTGCCCCATGAATTTAGCCCCCCAAAAGTTTTGGGCCCTCTTTGGGAAACCCGGTTCATTTCAAAAAAAAACCATTGAAAAGGTCGGGCCATTTTTCTGTTTGGTTCCCCAGAACAGTTATAAACCCTTTATGAATCGCGGGAGCTAAAAAAACCTTAGCTTGTACCCAAAGGGGAGGGGGCTAGAGGACCGGGCCTTTTTTTGGGGGGAGGTAGAAGCTGACATGCAAAAGTTTTACAGTAAAGGGTTGTTTAAACCCAAAATTTTTTTCTTTCTCCCTGGGCCGGCGGAAGGCCCCCCCTGAAAACCCCCCCCGTGTGGCCCCCTTTCCCCCCCAGTTTTGGCTTGTCTTGCCGTAATGAAAAAACCCCCTTTGGGGGGGTTTATTTTTCATTTTTAAAAATCCCATTTTTTTTAAAAAACGCATCGAACATAAGTTTTGTCTCATTTGTTAAAAACTTTTTATAAAAAAATTAAAACTCCCTGATTTTAAAGGAAAAACCCCCAAAATTTTTAAATTTTTTCCTCCCTCAAACCCCAAACCTTCAGGGCCCCCGGGGTAACAAGGGGCTCCGTTTTGGGGTTGTTTCCGGACCCTCTTGTTAAATTTTTCATCAAAAAACCGTACCCTATGGCAGCTAAAAAAGGGGTTTTTGAAAAGTGTTAAACATTGGGGGTGACGCCTGGCAGTGCGGAGGGGGGTTTATAAGGGTATCCCGGGGGTGCAGCCAGAGAAATTAAAAAATTCCCCACTGCAGCGTGCCCAATGGGCCTCACCCAACCCAAAAGTGACCCTTTTGGCGCCCAAAAAAAACCCTGGGTTTGCATTTCCCCTGATTTGACCTGGGGGTAAAGGGGGGGCCCCAAAGAGAGCTGAAAAGTTCCCAAGTGGAAGTGGGATAGTTAAAAAACCCCTCCCGGGTTTCGGGTCGGACGGCAGCACCGTCGTGGGGTTTTCCCACTTTCCCACCATCACAGGGGGGGCACCCGGTGGGATAAACAAGCCGTGCCCCCCGGGTACCTTGTGGCGGACTTTTGGGGCCCCCCCCTTTTATCAATTTTGGGGTTGGCAGGGGGGAAATCAAATCCCCCATGGCCCCGGGGGTTTAACCGGGTTTTGGGGGCCCGGGGGCACCGTTAAATCACATTTTGGGGGGGCCCCAAAAGGCGGGGGGAAATTATAAGCCTTTAATTTATCTGGTCGGGGAGCAACCCATTCCTCTCACAAAAAAACTTGAAACGGTTCTTCAGGGACCTGATCAAAAGGGTTTTTGGGGGAAAAGGGACTCA